>PVHY01026506.1:0-17202 GCA_004024945.1 Uropsilus gracilis
TTTTTTTTTTTTTTTTTTGAGACTGGGTCTCACTATTTTTGCCCATGGAACCACAGGCTCATGTTGCCAGGGGTACCACAGACTCAAGCAATCCCCAACCTCAGCTTCCCAGGTAGCTGGGATGACAGGCACATGCCACCACGCCCAGCTATTTTTTGGGACCAAGTCTCGCTTTGTTGCCCTGAGTGGGACTTGAACCGCGATCCTTAGCCCCAGCCGCTTGATAGGCTGAAGCTTACAGGCACGAGCCACAGTGGAGCGATCTGAAAGGAGGGCGCCTGGACTAATTCTAGAATGTGCCAAGTTGGAGCTTTCCTGACTTACCACCCCCCTGGTGGAGACAGAGGGAAGGGTTGTGAAAGGCAGTTGTTGGCAGTGAGCTGGCAGGACAAGTGGCTTCTCGCTAAGAATTAGTGTCAATGAGCGCTGACTTTGACCTTGATGGAGAGAAGACACTGTCACAGAGAGCTGACCTTGACCTTGATGGGGAGGGCATTTTATGACAGGGAAGGCTGGCTCCTGTTCATGCGCCTCATTTTAACTCTCTCTCTCTCCTCCTGGTCATGGATTTCTGTGCATCTTAGTAACAACAAAATGTGTGCGTGTTCACACTCAGGGTGACCCTGTCCTCATCCTCTGCCTGTTTCCTACAGGACATTCTAGCTATCCTGTGCCTCAAAGGGCCCTCCACGGAGGGAATCTTCCGGAAGGCGGCTAACGAGAAGGCTCGTAAAGAGCTCAAGGAGGAGCTCAACGCGGGAGTCGCCGTGGACCTGGAGAGTCTGCCTGTGCACCTGCTGGCTGTGGTCCTCAAGGTGAGTCCGGGCACCTGCACCAGCCAGCCCGCTGGCGGCCTTGGAAGGCCTGCTGGTTCCGGGACACCCAAATGGGCTGATCTCGCTACAAGTCACTGGCCCATGCACGCTTCCCGTTTGTCAAGTCAAGCCTTTTCTGCATTGCCATGAGCATTTCTGTCACTGTGACCCCACATCCCCTCCAGGGGCATATTAACCCCCCCCAGCACCTGGTCAGGGAGGCCCTCGGACACCCCTTCATCCTCAGGCCCCCCAAGAGGTGCCATTTTGCACCTGGTGTGGGGACATGGCTGAGATTCCCCGAGACCAGAGCAGGAAGGGAGGGGTGAGCCCGGGCGGGCAGAGCCCCGAGTCCAGAACCATCGGAGTGAAGGCAAAGACTCCCCACACAGAGACGCCAACTCTCTCCCTCCCACCCCCAGGACTTCCTCAGGAGCATCCCCCAAACACTCCTGTGCTGTGACCTGTTCGAGGAGTGGATGGGCGCCCTGGAGAAGCAGGCTGAGGAGGACAGGATCGAGGCCTTGAAGCGGTAAGTGGACCCCACATTCCTGAAGGGGCCCCACGACCCCCCCCATTAGGCTCTCTGGGCCTCTGGGCTCTCACAGGGACCCAGTTTTGCTCCATGTCAGCAGCCACTGGCGGGGCAGAGCGCGTCGTGCTAGGTGTGACGTGCAAACGGCCTCCCTGTCCCAGAGGAAGCCGGGCGGAGGTGGACCCTCCCGCGGCCCGAGAGCCCAGCCACGAGGGCCCCTCACGCCTGACCCTGAACTTGCTCCTAGAGTTGCAGACCAGCTGCCAAGGCCCAACCTCCTGCTGCTCAAGCCCCTGCTCTCCGTGCTCTTCCTCATCAGCAAGAACTGCGAGACCAGCAAGATGGACGGCAGCAACCTGGCCATCTGTGTGGGGCCCAACATGCTGGCCCGGTCCAATGCTCCCAGCCTGTCCTTGGAGGCCGAGAAGGACCTGAGCCATCAGGTTCGTGCCTGTTTCTGAGCAGCCCCCCGTTCACGACCTCACTGTGGGGGGGCCTTGGCCAAGGCCAGGTACCCCCTTCACTGACCCTCTGGCTCAGGCCACAACCCCCAGAGAAGGGGTGAGTCCTTCAGCCATGGCTCCTTGCCCTTGGTGGGTGACCCCATCAATCTAGGCCGTGTCCCTTGTCACCCAGGAAGGCGGTGGACACGTGGCAGGTGTTTCCCTGCTCCTGTCTGGGAGAAAAGCCCTTTCTCTGTTTTCCTTTTGTGCATCGAGCTCCGTCAGCCTCACCACCAACTTGGGAAGCCCTTACTTAGGTGAGGCTTTAGAGATGGTTCCCCATTCTCAGGCAGTAAGCGCAGGTCTCCAGAAACGGCAAACACCCTTTCTCTCTCTCTCCAGGCAGATGAAGAGCTCCTCAGCTCACCCCTCCCCACAGCTGACCCCACCTGTCCCCACGCTGTGCCCACTCCTTGCAAGAATATGCTGAAGATGCCTTTAGGCTCACCGCCTGCCTTTCTGTCCCCACAGGTTAAGATGCTGGTGGAGTGCCTCATCGAGAACTGCCTTGAGATATTTGGGGAACATATCCCTGCACACTCCAGCATCACCTCTGACGACTCGCTGGAGCACACGGACAGCTCAGGTACAGAGCCATGCTGTCAAGAGATGGGGGGTGGGTGGGTGTCGCAGGCCAGCCACTACGTGATCGAACGGTCCTAAGAGGGAGGGTAAGGATTGACACTTGTGCTGAAACTCAGACAGAAGGGCTCATAGACTCTCTCTCTGGACTGCGGCAACTGAATTTATTGAGAGCCAGACTTTTATAGAAAACATGTAGCAACCAGTAACAAAGGAGGTTTGATCCAGGGTCACATGGTTACAGGCATGTCTTTACTAGAAGATCAGCTTAAGCACGTTTAATCTCAAGTTTGGCTAAAGTGTGACCTGAAGGAGGCATTTCACAAAGACTACTCAAGGACACCGTTTTTCCCTCCACACGCATTAGGCAAACATTCAGTGGCTTATCAGAGCAGGCCAGAAACAGAGTAATGAGAGCACAGCTCCCGACAGGCAGGGTTCGTGCCCGCGTGCTGACCGGTCCACCCCTGCCAGCAAGCTCAGCGTCTCTGGCATTCAGAGCACAGGGCCAGCTCACAGACAGGGCCAGCTCACAGACAGGACCAGGTCAGGGCAATCTAAGTCCTCAGGGATGTTGTGACATGTGAGCCGTTAGGTGTAGGCTGTGTGCATCTCTCCAGGCTGTAGATGTGATCTCTGCACTGGGTCTCGCCCAGTTATTGTTGCCCATTCATGGCAGCCCGGGGGTTGGGTGCCATGAGACATCTGCGTCCCCGTGCACTGGACAGTGGGTCCTTACAGGGGAAGTAGGACATCCAGGGCCCGTCTTTCCACTTGAGGTTTTTCGGTGAAAAGTCCCTTTTCCTGCTTCCAACTAGCAGACGTGAAAGACACAGTGTTAAGGCAGCAAATTCCTCACTACCCGTCAGACCCCAGGGTCACTTCTCAAAATGGCCTCAGTGGCCACTGACCGGGCCGGGGAATGTCTCCGAAGTGTATTCCTAGAAGCAGCTGGGCCCGAGGTTCACCTGTCCCTTCCTCCCCGCAGACGTGTCCACCCTGCAGAGTGACTCTGCCTACGACAGCAATGACCCGGACATGGAGGCCAGCGGCAGCAGGGTCAGCTCTCCCAGCAGCCAGTGCGCCCTCGGCGACCTGGACAAGAGCTGTTCGGAGCCCAGCGCCAGGACCTCGCTGGGGTGCCTGGAGGGCAGAGACCCTGACCCGGGGCTCGCCGGCGGCAACAAGGCAGACCCCAGGCTGACCCTGGGATTTGAGGACGTGGAGGATCCCTTCCCGGAAGAGGAGCTTCCTCCGGGTGGACCGCAGGCCCCCCCTGACCTGAGCAGGGCGAGCGGGACTCAGGACGCGGGGTCCTCATGCGGCCCCGAAGCCCCCTCCAGCGAAGCTCCGGACACTTCCTCGGCCGACCCTGCCCCAGCTCCTCTGTCCAGTCCCAGAAGAAGCCCCTTCCTGCGGCACCAGTCCTTCACCAAGGGCGAGAGGAGCCAGCCCCGCCGGGAGATCAAGAAGCATTCCCTGTCCTTCTCCTTTGCGCCGCGCAGGAGGGGGCCGGCAAAGCCCCCCAGCATGGACTCAGCGGGGCCCAGCGGTTCCTCCAGGGACTCCGCGGCCAGGGGCGGCAGGAAGGAGAACCGGCTGGCCAGCCGCATGGTGCGGGACAGCTGGTGCGAGCGCCAGGGCCTGCCAGCCCCGGACGGCGGTGCCAGGCCCTGTGTCCTGCTCTGTGCCAAGGACGTGTTCCGCTGGGTGGATGAGCGGCGGCCAGGGAGCCCACCCTCCTACCAGGAGGCCGTCCAGGGCCAGGTGCCCGAGCTGGCATCCTGCGGGGGCCAGACCGTGGGCAGCATGCGGGCCAGGATGCTCGGCCGGACTCCGTGCAGTCAGGAGCCCCTGGACGGGCGCAGGACCGAGCACTGGGCACAGAGCAGGCCCACCGGGGCAGCCTCGGAGACCACGGGCCGGGTGGCCAGCGTGCAACGGCCTGAGCTGTACCGACTCCGTGCCCTGTCTGAGTCCAAGCAGCAGGGCAGGCGGGCTGACCTGGTGCGGACGAGCAGCCAGCCGGTGTTCGAGGCCCGCCGGCTCCTAGAGGCCCGGGAGTCCTATATCTAGGCCGCTGACCACGTACGCTCCGGGGATCTCTCGTGGGTCTTGGGGGCAGGGAGTGGCCTGGACTGCTTTCTGGAAAGTCGAGAATAAGCTTCAGAAAGGGTGCTCAGCGCCTGGCAGAGACCGTGGCAGGTGCCATGGCCCCTGGGTGGCAGCTGGACCCTTGTCCCCATGTGCAGGTGGACCCGAGGTGAGGCCTGGGACGGTAGCCCCTCACCCTGGCCTGCCTGGGCCTGTCCATGACCTTGTCCGCGACCTTGCTGTCGTCTGCCGCCCAAGCACTTTCTCTTGGCTGGTGTTTGCGTACTTTCCCCCTTGTGTGGCCGCGAGCGTCCTGCCGATTTCCCACCAACCCAGACACGCAGGGGACAGTCAGTCTGTCTCACTACAATAAACGCCATCAGAAGGTCCCTCAATGAGCAGCTCTGTGATGCCAGCCGCCTCGGAAGGAGACAGGTGCGAGCTCTCCGAAGCACCATGGACGCTGTCACCGATACGTGTGGAAAGCGCTTCCTGGTGGCCTCTGCGCCGAGGTTTGGGTCGAGGCAGGTGGTGAGATTGCAGCATGTCGTCCTTGGCTGGGCTTGCACTTGGAGCGCCTCTGACGTTCCACACTCTCAGCCCTGGCGTGGCAGGAATGACTGGGTGTGCCTTGGGGTGCTGTGCAAATGTCAGTCTGTCTCACTACAATAAACGCCATCTTGATTTCAGAGTGGAAATGTCTGTTCTCTCCCACCCAGTGGCGCCTCTCCCTGCATTCACAGACACTCATGAGCAAGTCCATGTGCGCGTTGGCGTGCTCCACAAGCACATACTGCACACGCACACATGCACGCACTCACATACATGATTCTAGACCAATAGGCAGGCAGTGGGTTGTGCGATGAGGGAGAGAAGACAATCCCTGTTTTCGAAACGTTTGCAAAACCCAGAGAAATAAAGGCTCCCACTTCCCGCCTTTTTTCAGCCACTGATCACCCAGAGGCCTGAAGACGTTGCTGCAAACATGGTGGCTATAACGGAGCAAATAAACTTCCTGTTTTTGTGCACAAAAAAATTTCTGTCCTTATCTGGCTGTTACTCCAAGCTTAGGACGGGAGACTGAGACTGGAAATCACTTGAGTCCATGGGTTCGAGATCTGCCCTGGGCAACAGAGTGAGACCTAGTCTCAAAAAATGGATGGGCATGGTGGTGCACTCCTGTAATCCCAGCTGCCTGGGAGGCTGAGGCTGGGATCGCTGGAGTTCAGGGTATCCCGGGCAACAAGAGTCTGCGGTTCCCCTGGCAACTAGCCTCAAAAAAAAGAAACAAGAAACTTTTCAGTCCTTTTGCAAATCTTTTTAGGAGGCCTGGTTTGCTTAGTTACTAAGAGACAATGATCGAATCTTTGTCATGGGTTAGAACTTGAAGGCTCTAAGGTGAAAACATTTATCCAGAATCTCGAGGATGCTGGGCTTCTATTTGCCTAATTTTATGGACTTTTTCTAGAAAATGCTGTACCTGTGAATGATGCATTCAGGAAATAGGTTTGTGTTGGCTCACTGCCACGTGGGGGAGGCCTTTCTACAGGTGGTTTATTAGCAACGGGTCGGGGCACAGAGCGTAGGACGCTAGAACCCAGTTTGTAAAGGCAGCGCACACAAACCTATTCATGTCGTTTCCAATACTTCACAGGAATCCACTAATCCCACTGGAAATCCCTGGAGACAGATGCCATCTGCTCTGTGAGCTCCCGCGGGAAGTCAGTCCTAGCTCAGAGCTGGGTCTGAGCCGTAGCTCAACCTTCAGCATCTCCCAGATGCCTGGCTTTGGGCTACTTCAGGCTGATGGGAGAAAACCCTCCCTCGTGTTTTTGGCGACTTATTATTAAGAAGCAGGACTCTCATCTACACGTGACGGAGGCTAGAAGCTGAGAAGTTTCTAAGCTTTCCCAGTTGCCACTCACCTGACCTCCCTCTGGCGCGACTCGAATCAGGCAAACCCCACCACAAACCTCATTTTAAAAACCCCACCATAGGCCGGGCACGGTGGCTCGTGCCAGTAAGCTTCAGCCTATGAAGCGGCCGGGGCTAGGGATCACGGTTCGAGTCCTGCCTGGGGCCGTAGCGAGACCTAGTTCCAAAAAAATAGCTGGGTGTGGTGGCGCGCGCCTGTCATCCCAGCTACCTGGGAAGCTGAGGCTGGGGTTTGCTTGAGTCTGTGGTACCCTGGGCAATGAGAGCCTGCGGTTCCACGGGCAAAAATAGCCAGACCTAGTCTCAAAAATAAAATAAAATAAAATAAATTAAAAAAATAAAGACCCCACCATGTAGCTCGAGCCCTCACCTGGCGCAGGTGCATAGGGCAGGTTTCTGATGCACATTCGGATGCTTCCTGATTCGTGGGCATCCTTGTCACTCCTGGCTGGGCACCTCACAGAGCAGGTGTGGCTATTTCCAGTCCTGTGAGGTTCTTCCTGCTTCTCCCCACAAGTCCAGGGGCTGTTGATTTATTTATCTCTCCTTACGTCATGATGCTGCTTCTATTGTCTTCTGAGAGAAAATACCTAACACACAACTAGCCTTTTATTTTATTATTTTATTTTATTTTATTATTTTATTTTATTTTATTTTATGAGACCAGGTCTTGCTATTTTTTGCCCTTGGAACCGCAGGCTCACATTGCCCAGGGTACCACGGACACAAGCAATCCCCAGCCTCAGCTTCCCAGGTAGCTGGATGACAGGCACACGCCACCACGCCCAGCTATTTTTTTGGGGGACTAGGTCTCACGGTGTTGCCCCGAACGGGACTCGAACCGCGATCCCCAGTCCCAGCCGCGCTCCATAGGCTGTCGCTTACAGGCATGTGCCCCCGTGCCCGGCTCTACAACTAACCATTTTAAAGTCGTGCTCTTCGGTGGCGCGTGGTCCATGCCCCAAGCTGTGCAAACAGCGCCTCTCTCTGGTTTTGAGATGTGTTTTGTTCTCCTTCAGGGACTCACCCTCCACCATGGCCTCCCTCATCCCTGGACGCCAGTTCCTGCCTCTGTCTTCACAGACGTGTACACCGCCGTTTGATGTGAGGTCGTAGCCCTGAGCCCCAGGGAGGGGTCTTCCCTGGAGCCAGGCCAGTCCCACATGGGCTGAGGTCACTCTGGCGGCCACTGCCCAGGCCCCTCCCCCTTGGCCTGCACGCGGGTCTCCCTGGCTCCTCACTCCCCCATGTGTGTCTGCCCCCCAGTTCCCCTTCTTGCAGGGACACCCGTCCTACCATCGAGCGTCCCCTCTCCTGACCACCTTGGACCTCTTCCCCCCACCCATCGAGTCTGACAGAACCGCACCAGCACTGCCTTGATGGCGTCAGCAGCGGCGTTCCTGCCTCACTGGAACCGCGAGGCCCAGCTTCCAGGGGTGGCTGGAGGTCACAGCCATCACGCTCTAGTCCAGGACCCAGGAGCCAGAGTCCTGGGCAATGTGCCCGCCAAGGTGCCCAGCACCCCCTGTGAAGCACATGCAGAGCTGAGTCCAGGCCTGGCCCTACCTGGCCCCGGCCACCGGCCTCCCTGGCCCCCAGCACGGCCCAGGCCTGATGGGGGCGAACTCGGCCTTCTAACCCAGGCAGGGTGCACAGTCAGCCTGCAGGCTGGGGGCTAATGGGATAAGCTGGAACTTCCTTCGAGTAGGGAAGGGCTTCTCGCCCCCCCCCCCAGGACTGTGCCCACCACCCTGCCAGGCCTTGGGTCGAAGCATTTCCTGTGCATACTGACCACACCTGGGCCACTCTCTGAGCCGCAGTCACACCTGCGCATGCGTGAGCTGCTACGGAGCGCATGGCCAAGTGGCCAGTGGTGAGGACAGCCAGCCTCGCTGAGACGCCAGGAGAGCCGGGTGGGCGTCCGCGCGTGTCGTGGCACCTTATCGGAAAGAAACGGTGACAAACGTACGTGCCGACAGAGCACCCACCCGACACACTGCCCGCGCTCGCTGATTCGCCTCCATCCTTGGCACGTTTTTCAGAATTTATCTTTATTATTCGTTCCATTTCACATCGTTGTCTACCTTGGGCTTCTCCCACCACCTTGTCACCTGTGAACCAGCGTCTTAAGTCTTTTGTGTCCCTCGCACTCCCGCTTCCCCCTCCCCCCCTCTCTTGCTCTGTGCTTCAGTCCTGCTGGCACTTTTAGATTTTTCTTGTTTGTTTGTTTATTTGTTTGCCCTCTATCCCTCCTGTAAGTGAGACCATCCCGTATTTCTCTTTTTTCTTTCTGGCTTATTTCCGCTCACATGACTCCTTCTAGCTCCATCCGTGTTGCTGCAAATGACACGTTTGTCTTTTTGACGGCTGAATAATATTCCATCGTGTACATAGACCGCAACTTTCTGACCCAGTCATCTGTTTGGGGGGCATTTGTGTTGTTTCCATGTCCTGGCTGTTGTAAACAGTGCTGCAATAAATACCCGAGTACAGGTGTCTTTTTGAATTAGGGTTTTTGTGTCCTTTTGGGTAGATTCCAAGGAGCGCGATTGCTGGGTCAAATGGTGGTTCCATTGTCAGTATTTTAAGGGTCCTCCACACAGCTTTCCATCGTGGCTAGACCAGTTTGCACTCGCACCAGCGGTGTAAAAGCCTTGACACATTCTAAATCTACCTGCCTCGCGTGAGCAGTTTGCAGAGAAGATTCGCTTATGACTTCAGACACTAACAGCCACGCAGAGCATTTTCCTCGCATACCCTGAGAGTAGACGGGAAAGGTCACTCGAAGGTCTTCCTTGAGGATATATTTAACTGGTTGAAGTAGATGCTGGTTATGATGGGGGAAGAGGAGGAAAAACAAGGAAGCTCATATTAAAAGAGAAAATATCTTCACAGCTGAAAGCAAGACATGGCGTAAGACCCGTGGGGAAGTGTCTTGATGTCACCGGTGGGGACAGGACCAAGATCTGGGTCACAAGAGGTCACTTCTCAGGACACCTGTTTCCTCTGCCTTCTCCCTCTCCTTCATTCCTTCATTCCGTGCGTGGCGGCCTCATCTCAGGCAGATTCCTAGGCATCTAGACGTGTGCTGTCCTGCTGGGCTAGTCAACAATTTCATTCAGCCGTGGACTTATGCCTTATCAATGGTGCTGAGGTTTACATACTTTACATATGGTACATTGCAGCATTCAAAATACACACTTGGTGAATTTTGCCTGATAAATACACACGACTGTCAAACCAGGGAACATGCTGATGATCACACTTGTTACTGTCAGATTTGGGTTTGCTTTTTCTCTATTCTCCTGGTTGCATTATGGTAGCTCTAGGTTCTCATTTGCATTTTCCACTGACTTGTGATGCTGAGCATCTTTCTTGTGTTTATTGGCTTTTGGAGAAGTATCTGAACTTACATTCATTTTAAAGTTTTTAATTAGATTTACATCATTGTCTATCCTGAGGTTCTCCCACCATCTCATTCCTCTCTTCCGGATTTTCTTTCCTTCCTTCCTTCCTTCCTTCCTTCCTTCCTTCCTTCCTTCCTTCCTTCCTTCCTTCCTTCCTTCCTTCCTTCCTTCCTTCCTTCCTTCCTTCCTTCCTTCCTTCCTTCCTTTGTCTTCTGTTTAGTAAAACAGGTCACTCAGCTCTTTCCTGCTCTTTCCCTGCACATGGAGCCAGGGCCAATATTCAGAACTGGAGACCCATTTTCTGTGCCTTTTCTGATCAATCTGTTACACATCGCAGACCTGAAGTATTTCTCAAACCACAGAGCAGTTCTGTCAAGATGGGCGCAGCTTATCTTTAGTCAGAGCTAAAGGTTTCAATTCGATTCAGTCACAGCTTTGGATTCCAGCACATGTGTGAGACTGAGCTGGCAGTTTGTCTTCACAGAGTCACACATCTGTGACTCCAGTTAGCAGTTTTGTCTGCTCAGCGGTCCTTGTGCTTAAGTCACCATGGTCCAAAGCCAGACAGGGAAGTGAAAGGGTATGCGGATGTGTCGACCCCAGTTACCAATTCGCCCCCAGAATGACTGGTTTGACCGAGACCCCAGACTTCATGAGGTAAAGAGAAACTGTTCTCATCGCCCCCGCTGCAATCCCTGACACCCTGAACTGGGAGCATAAGGGTGGTTCTAGGGGAACTAGTTGCACAGCAAGAACAGCCAGAAACACTGTGATTTTTAGTCTTCTTGTCTGTGACTCTGAGGTTAGATTTCTGACTGACGCAAGTCACTAATTTATTTGACTGAAAGGGAAGGAGAACTAGTTGATCTGACCCTAAGATTATCTTATTTATTTGTTTGTTTGATTGTTTATATATATGTCTCACATCTTTGTATTCCCGGGGGGATCACCCACCACCTTCCCTCCCTGACCACTCCCACTCATTCCCCCCAACCCCAACTTGTGTTCTTTAGTTTGGTTGTTAGCTTGTTTTGACTTTTCCTCCTGGCCTTTTGCTTGTTTTTCCTATATCCCATATATATATATTAGTGAAACTATTTGGTTTCTGTCTTTTTCTTTCTGACTTGTTTCTGCTAATATGATTTCTTCTAGGCCCATCCATGGTATCATGTGTTCATCAAATTTGTCATTTTTAATTGATGAGTAATATTCCATTATGTATATAGACCACATCTTTTCCATCCATTTGTCTGTCTTGGGACATTTAGATTGTTTCCATGTCTTTGCAATTATAAATAGTGCTGCAATAAACATTTGAGTACAGGTGTCCCATTGCATAAGTACTGAGGTCTCCTTTGGGTAGATTCTTAGAAGAGCAATTGCTAGGTCAAATGGTAGTTCCATTTTCGTTAGTTTGAGGGTCATCCACACAGCTTTCCATACTAGATGGACGAGTTTACATTCCCACCAGCAGTGTAAGAGTGTTCCTTTCTCTCTGCATCCATGCCAGCACTTGTTGCCTGTTTTTTTGATGAGGGTCATTCTTACTGGTGTAAGGTGGCACCTCATTGTAGTTTTTATTTGCATTTCCCTGATTACTAATGATGTTGAGCATTTTTCTATGTGCTTGTTGGCCATTTGTATTTCTTCTTTGGAGAAGTGTCTTTTTAGTTCTATTCCCCATTTTTTGGACTGGGCTTCTTGTTTTGTTTTTGCTAATTTGCGTGAGTTCCTTGTGGATCTTCATTATTAAACCCTTATCACTTCTGTGGAGGGCAAAAATTTTTCCCATTCTGTTGGGCTTCTTTTTGTTTTGTCTGTTGTCTCTTTTGCTGTACAGAAGCTTTTTGATGTAGTCCCAGCTGTTTGTTTTACTTCATTTTTTTTTGCCACTTGTAGATGTGTCCAGAAAGGGATTTCTGAATTTTAATTCATGGAGAACCTAAGATTATCTTTCAAGAAAAATTTTTAAACTTATTTTTTAATAATTTAAAATTTGGCCGGGCACGGTGGCTCATGCCTGTAAGTTTCAGCCTATGAAGCGGCCGGGGCTAGGGATCGCGGTTCGAGTCCCGCCTGGGGCCCGTAGCGAGACCTAGTTCCAAAAGAAATAGCTGGGCATGGTGGTGCGCGCCTGTCATCCCAGCTACCTGGGAAGCTGAGGCTGGGGATGGCTTGAGTCTATGGTACCCTGGGCAACGGGAGTCTGCGGTTCCACGGGCAAAAACAGCAAGACCTAGTCTCAAAAAAAAAATAATAATTTAAAATTTTTTGTGGGAAGAAAACAAGTTACATAGATAGGTCTACATATTACAATACCATAATTACAAAATTATAACCATGCAAAATAATATAGTATTTACTGATGTGTGATTTAAAAGTTTCAAATACCACTGGCATGGCAAACATCAGATCCAGTGTACTAATTATTATTTCTGGAAATGTATAATGGGGAATAGGGTAGAAGAGATATCCACAGAGAATGTCAACTATCTCTGTGATGGTTGTTCTTTTTGTAATTTAAATTTGCATATATATGTATATTTATATTTATATTACATTATTGCATTATATCTTTCAAGAAATTTTTAAAAGAGGAAAAATGGGTTAAAAATAAGAAAAGAAAAGAAAAACCGGTTTCTAAACACTGGGCATCATAGGGACGTAATGAACCTACAGGTTCCTGGCAACCTGGGAGGTTTCGCAAGTCCTGGAGGACAAAGAAGGTGAAGTTGAAGGACTCAATAGGTGTGGACAGATAGGTCACTAGTTTTGCTCATTTCGAAAGACCACAAGTCAGGCCAGCACCAGAACTTTAAAGATACGGAAGAAGTGAGCCTCTGGGGGATGGGATTCCCTACATGCACTTGGCAGCGTTCTTGGTTGAGAAGGGGGTGCTGAGCTCAGCATTGAGTCTCAACCAGGTAAGTAGTTAAGCCAGTATGAACAGTTATTGGATCCAAATCAGCCTGAAGACGTCATCAGACAGGACATTGGTTCTAAAACTTGAGGTGAAGCATACAGATCAAGAGATGTACTTTCTGGGAAGTGGGGGACCCTCCTCAGGTAGCTCTGTACACCCCCCTCAGGCTGCAGACCGCACGCCACTAGGAAGTCAGTCAACCCCCGAATTAGGTGCAGAGTGAAAGCGTTGGGTCTTAGCTGTCTTTTGGGGCTCTGATTCTCTCGTTACTGGGCTTTTCAGTTTGCTCCTTGGGAAAGAAGAAGCCTTGGAGATGGCCCCTCACAAAGCAAGATGTGAGGTCATTCTATTCACCCTGTTCTAGCACAATTCCTGGCACGCACAGTGATTTCTGTTCTACAAACCTCCTGATCACACCCACTTGGCTTTTTAACCTCAAGAATCCTTTTTAACCTCAAGAATCCTTCTTCGGCTCGCAACACAGATGGTGCTGGTGTGCTTAGAGACCCACAGTTTCACTTCTAGATATCTGTGGCCCGTTCCCAAGCAGCGTTCCTGCACAGGTCTCACCCTCCTCCTCTTCCTCTTCTCCACCTCCTCCATTGAGGGCCAAGGGCTCCCCCTGGTGTTGGCCAGCATCGCTGCTAGGAGGCTCGGCCCTGCTGCCAGGGTGCCTTCTACAATTTCCACGTCAGGCTCAAGCACCTGCAGCTCACAGGAGTCTCAGGCCTCTCCCTTGCTCACAAGTCCTCAGCTGTCCCGCACAGACCTCAGGCTGGGCTGGGCTGTGGGTATGGGGGTGGCACCTCCAAGAAGTCCCCTTCATTGTTTTGTTTTTGAGACTAAGTCTCACCATTTTTGCCCATGGAACCGCAGACTCATGTTGCCCGGGGAGCCACAGACTCAAGCAATCCCCAGCCTCAGCTTCCCAGGTAGCTGGGATTACAGGCGCACGCTACCACACCCAACTATTTTTTTGGAGTAGGTCTCGCTGTGTTGCCCCCCGGGTAGGACTCAAACCGCGATCCCTAGCCCCGGCTGCTTCATAGGCTGAAGCTTATAGGCACCAGCCACCGTGCCTAGTATGCACAAACCGCTGAGATGGATACATAGTAGAGAACAATTTCCCTGGTGCTGTTATTATTTCTAGTGCTATTTCTTATCAGATAGTCTGGGTGGAGAGGAGGCGTGGCCAGTCTCCCAGGACAGAAAACTGTCTCTGCTTGTGGGGTTCATCATTAGAGTGTGTATAAAATTTACTATTAAAGAGTGTGTGAAAACTTGTGCCTGCTTCCTGCGAAAGGGGTTGAGATTAGAAGAGAGTACTTTCAGATAAAAAATCATCAATAGAGTGACTTGATTAAAGCATATGCAGGAAATGAACAACTAATAATGGTTCCATTTAAGACATTTCCTGTTAGAAAGCAATTAGCATATCTGTGGAGGGATTAAAAAAGCTAAATATTTCATAGATAATTGGCGATGCACCTCATAATGACAGGCTTTTATTTTATTTATTTATTTTTTTAAATTTTTTTTATTTTTGCTGTTCACATTTATGTATGTTTATATATAAATATATGTTTTTTTTTTTTTTTTTTTGAGACTAGGTCTCGCTACTTTTGCCCGTGGAACCACAGGCTCTCGTTGCCCGGGGTACCACAGATTCAAGCCATTCCCAGCCTCAGCTTCCCAGGTAGCTGGGATTACAGGCGCACGCCACCACGCCCAGCTATTTTTTTGGAACTAGGTCTCGCTACGGGCCCCAGGCGGGACTCGAACCGTGATCCCTAGCCCCGGCCGCTTCATAGGCTGAAGCTTACAAGCACGAGCCACCATGCCCGGCTAAATATATGTATTTTTTAACATCATTGTATTCCCCGAGATTTTCCCACCCCTGTGTCACTGTCATGTGGATCTTTTGTACCCCTCCCTCCCCTGACTTCTCCCCTCCTCCTCCCTAGCTGTGTGCTTTAGTTCTGTGGTCAGCTTTTTAGTTCTGATTTTTTTCTTCACCTTTTGTTTGTTTCCCCCACATAGGCTTTTAAATGAACACATGTTTCAGATGGCAAAGCCTTTTGACAGAATAACATTGGGAAATGTTTGAAATGAAGGTTCCTTTCATAACAGAAAATGGGTCTATCTTTTTTCATGGCAAATTTTCAGTTTTAAAACCTTTGACTTCACTAAATCAGGCTGATCTCTCCCTTTATCATCACAGTCTCACTCGCTGAAGAGAAAGGTGGTAACACAATTCTATTTAATTTTTAATAAGAAAGACACGCAGGCCCGGGGTGCTAGACGGTCTCGGAACATTCCGGTTCTGTTATTTACCAGCTGAGGGGCAGCGGAACCCAGAGACTGAAGTTCCCATTGAGGTAATTCCACAGCATCTACCATCTACCATGGCTCTCCCTGGGATGGTGTCGTGGGGCCCCACAATCTCCCCCCTATCAAAATATTCCCTATTGATTAAGTGATGGAAGCCGTGGTAGCCAAAGAGAATAAGGCAGTAGACAGGAACAAAGATCTAAGTAGGGGTGCATGCTGCATCTCTTGAAGCCCTGATTTTGGGGAAGCCTCTACACACCTCCCCCACACACCCATCCTGCATCCCTGCTGGTCCTGAAACTGCATGACTACCCTTATCAACCTCAAAGCACCCCCTTCTTGCCAAGCCACCCCTTGCCTCATATTCCTGGCTGGCACCCGACACAAGCCACATCCTCTCTCTAAGCTGCTCTCCCAACTTCCTGACTTGTTTCTTACTTTCATGATCACCATCCAGGCTTCACCTAGCAACCGATGGCTTAGAGCTTATGACTACCCACTTGACATCTTTCAGTGATTACCCACAACCCAAACTCCTCCCCATGCTTCGAAAACTGGCGTGGCTGGACTCCTTACTTAGACTTGGAAATGATTCCCCTGCCCCCCCCCCCATATCCTGCCCACACTGGCCTTCCTGTTCTCGCTAGCCCTAGCATGGTTTGTTCAGCCTTCCTAATGGTCCCTAATGGACATTGTGTGAGAGAAGAGATAGTCCCAAGGCCTTGACCGATGTTATCTTTCTCCAGAGAGCTCTGAACGGACAAATGGATGAATGAATGGATGAATAAATGAATGAATGAATTCCAGCTAGCAGACTGAACCCCTCCACCCAGACAGGACTCCCCCAGAACCCAATTGGTGGCTGCCTTCCCATGCCACACGAGCCCTCAAGTTCAGCATCAACACTCCAGTTGTCTACCAACTGATCAACAGCAACAGCTTAAAGACAACCTCTCCCAACTACACGTGTTGCTTTCAGCTCAGTTTGGATCAGTCCCTGAAATGTTCTTGTTTATCTGCCTCCCTTCACCAAGACAAACGTTCCATCTTGTTCTTACTGGAGTGCCCGGTGCCGGAAGGTGGTTGACATTTATTGAAGAATGAGCTGTCGTGCATTTCCCTACCTGAGCTTAGAAATAGCTCTGAAACCAGTGACCCGGAAGTGTCAGGAGTCCTTCAGGGCTGGGGAAACAAAAGTTAGAACGACAAAATGCAGAAAGGACTTGAAAAGAGAAAGGGGAGCAATGTGAAGCAAGCCTGTCATTTCACTGGGTCTTTCTTGCTAAGGCTTTAGCTGAGTTCTAGGCTGCAGCCAGGGGCCAAGTAGCTGCTAAGTGTCTAAAATGCTAAGTAGATCTTTCAGTCTCACAAGGTCAGGTCTGTGCCCCCAAGGTGATCACCTGGCTTTCTGTAGAGATTCTTCAAGGTCTGCTCTGGAAAAGAGCAAATCAGAAAAGACCAGCCCTAGGCTGGCACGGTGGCTCGTGCCAGTAAGCTTCAGCCTATGAAGTGGCCGGGGCTAGGGATCGCGGTTCGAGTCCCGCCTGGGGCCCGTAGTGAGACCTAGTTCCAAAAAAATAGCTGGGCGTGGTGGTGCGCGCCTGTCATCCCAGCGACCTGGGAAGCTGAGGCTGGGGATCGCTTGAGTCCGTGGTACCCCGGGCAACGAGAGCCTGCGGTTCCATGGGCAAAAGTAGCGAGACCTAGTCTCAAAAAATAAATAAATAAATAAAAAGACCAGCCCTCCCAGAGTTGGATCCCTGGATTAAAGTCCACTTGCTCCGACTCTGCCAGCTGGAATTCATTCATTCATTTATTCATCCATCCATTTGTTCATCCATTTGTCCATTCAGTGCTCTCTGGAGAAAAGATAACATCGGTCAAGGTCTTGGGACTATTTCTTATCTCACACAATGTCCAACACTTACACAAAACCTTACAGCCACTTCTGACTTCTTGTTTTTTCATGGCTCACTTGAATCCAGTTCTATAGACTCCATAGATGCGTCTTCTGACTTATTCCTGAGACCTCTCCCGCATCTCGGTCCTACCCCCCCCCCCCCCCCCCCGCCCCCCC
>PVHY01026507.1:0-17201 GCA_004024945.1 Uropsilus gracilis
AGTCCTCCCCAGTCAGCCTCCCTGCCAGCCCCCTGTCAGTCCCTCCTAGCCAGTACCCCCATCCTCCCCTCTCCTCTGAAAATCAGATGAACTGGTGAAGGCTTATTCAGTAGTTACAGGACACTTTCTGCCACTTCAAATCTTTAAAAAGAGTTGGCACCTATATCAACAAACTCATTTTATTGTGAGACTAAGGAATAATAATTTTATTTTTAAATAGACTTCATTACATAGGTATGTATGTGGGGGGGAGCTCACACTGGGTAGAGCAGGAATTTCAAAACAAGGCTACAAATCACCATTACCTAAAGAACTTTCTAGAAATAGATCTCTACTTCTAACCTGCAACTATTAAACCCAAATCTCTAGTTCTGGAATCAGTATTTCTGTGTTGTAACCAGTTGGTTCTGGCATCAACACACAGAGGGGTGTTTGGAAAGTAAAGAGTAGGGAATGTATAATATTAATCCTAATACACTAAATGCTAATGTTGACTTTCATCAACCTCCTATCACATTCTAAGTGCTGATAGATGTGACTTAGTACCTTCAAGGTCCACACCATGTACAGTATTTCCATTTTACAGCTGAGGAAATTGGAGCTCAGGTACAAAGTTGCAAAGCTAGTAAACAGTAAGGCTGAACATTCGAGACCCTGGTCTAGAGAATTGGACTTCATGAAAATTACAAGCTCGTGTCTACCACAGGAGAGGTCATCTTAGCACCCTCCTCCCAGCTCTGAAAATTGCCAGGTGATCAGAGCAGACCAAAATTAATCTGTCTTCAAATCCAGTGAAATGTATGTGCTTTGCAGATGAAGAAATTTTGACCTATGAAGAGAAAGTGGTTCTTCTGGGAACCCAGTAAGACTGGATTCTAATTTCCTAATTTTGTCATTGTCCTTCTGAAAGTACTGTGCATCTGGTTTAGTGACTGAGCTCTCTTCATGATCAAAACATTAAAAAGGTTTAAAAATTCTTGCCCAGCAAAGATTGCCAAATTTAATGGTACTTAGCTAATTTCCTAAAAGTTCCATATTTAAGAATCTCTAAAACTAAGACTTTCTAGAAACCCTTAGTGCATTATTATAGCACCCAGGAGTTTGTTTTTCTTGTTTTGCTGTTTGGTTGGTTCGCTTGCTTGTTTCCTTGCTTGTTTTGGGGTCCAGATAAAAACTATTTCCAAACTCACCTTAGAAGTCTGTTTTCACTGTCTAGCTTCATGGACTTATATTTAGGGGTAAAAGTTAAAAAATACTACCTTGTAGCACCAGGAGATACCAGATTTGTTATATCAGTTCCCCCTGAGGCTCCTGAACTCACATGGTTATGGCTAAATTTTCTGTTAATATGGGCTGTATGACATTTAACCTTCACAATCCATCCACTGGAAGGTTCCTCTCTCTATCCCACAAACAATATTTTAGTTTTGACATCATAACATAATTTTCTCAAACTTTGCCAAGACTGGTGTACATGACTGCTACTGTGAGGTGAAATATAGCCCTGAGTTTATCTTTGTCTACTCCTACCTGCAGTGTGACAGAGGTGAGTAAGGAGAGACCATGGTCACCTCCTTCCTGACCAAGTGCCTTCCATTTGCTGCCTTTTCTTTAAGGATTTAGTACTTCTTTCCTTCCCTCTAAAGATCTGGGTGTCATCAGTGTCTAATGTCATAAATAAAACTCAATACAAATGTAGAAAATAGGAAGCCACCAACTGGACTTTCCGAGGATCTGTACCCATCAGTGCTTACCAAGTTGCTGGGAAACCAAGCAGGTCCATCAACCCAGGTGAGGTGACCCAGAACAACCAGTGGAAACGTCTATGGAAGGTGAACCCACTTGCTGTTGGCCATCAGCATCAGTAGTCAATAAAAGAAGCATAAGGTGGAGTGAGGTAGGATAAGGGCAAGGGGAAGGTAAGGTAGGGCCAACCAGCAGTTCTGTGAGCAACTCTCTTTGAAGTTCAGAGAGAACAACCTAGAAACCACTTGTTTCTCTGCCTCTGGCTCTCAACCACATCTAATCACAACCATTTTCAAAAATGCATGACTGCTGCTTTCTTTCCACTTTACAAATATCATGCAGTGCTCTCCTTGTATGGGTGCAACTCAGACTCACACGAGGCTTCTGAGAAACTTAGCCAAGTCAACAGAGCACAAAGCCAGCACAGCCCACCCTTCTCATCCATATATACCTTTTAAAGCCATTTTTAATTCCCAAATAAAGACAATAGTGAAATTATGTTTTCACCCAATATGATTCAACCAGCTTTCATATAACCAAAGACATACTAAATCTTTCCCCCAAATAGCCAAAGAGCATATTCCCAAAAGTCCCATGTGTTACTTCACCCATCTTTGGATGTACATTTGATCATTTATAAAGGAAGACCCAAAGTTTTCCTTCTCAGTAAACTGGTGATAGAATCCCCCAAAGAAGACATAAGTGGAGGTGGAGAGAAAGGAAGCAAGAGTAGAACTAGGCACTTCGAGAATCTGAGTCACTTACACACTGACATGTGCGTTTTGGGGTTGTTAAGTCTGATAGTGTCTATTTTTCTTACACCTAATAATGGAACATTATGCATGTCCAAGATTATGACTTTGTTGTTCAGAAAATTCTAAGTTCATAGAAGGCCGTCTATATCTTTTACACAGGAGGCCAGTCATCAAGTGCTCAATCTTTTCCTTGTGTAGACAGAGTCTCCATCTCTACTGCCCTGTAACAAGCTAAAGCTATTTCTCTAAAGAATACTTATCTATAGAGAGATAGTTATGTTACAAAACCCTAAGGATCTACTGTCTTGTTCATTGATGGAGGTTTCCAAAGTCTGAATATTGTGCCCTCTGGGTTAGACAGTCCATAGAGCAGCAGTATCACTTGCACAGCTGTCTGCTGCAGAGCATGCTTTTGTAATGAGACCCACTGAAGACTGGGTGTCTTTGTGTTTTTCGACAAATGAGTCAAAGGAACTTGGCCACATAAAGTGCCCACTGCCTCCAAGATTCAGAAAGGTCCATTAGACTCTGTGTTTACCTTTAGTCCTAGACGCAGACTTCTCTTCCTACATGTTATAGAGCTCTGAATCTCTAGGCATTTTCAGAACTAAAAAGCTTCTAATTATTTAAGAAGTTTGTTTCTACCCTCTGTTTCACAGACCTTAACAAGGTATCTAGGTGCGTTTCTCTCCAACTTGCTTCCTGCTCATGATGATGATCATCATCAATTATCATTAAGGTAGTAGATCAGTAGATTATCCTGTGGATATGATTATGACCAGAGAGTTGATATATCCCTGACTTAGACCAGTAAAGGTATATTACTAGCACTACCAAGTTAGAGAAAACTATTTCTGATGATCCTTGCTACTAAGTAGACAGGAAAAATAGTGTCTGCAAAATTGGTAGATGCAGGCCAGACATAGAGGATATATACTGAATATACACATAGAACAGCAACTGCACTTGGAGTAATTAAATTTACAGTCCACTGTTTGATGTCAAATCTTCCCATCTACTCCACAGGCTACACAAGCAAGTTAAGTGGAAATACATTAGGACTCACCAACTCGGATATAAATCCTTAATAGTGACACTAATCTCAGTAGTTCCTTCAGGGATGTTACATTGCTTTTGAACAGTTCTAGAATCTCCTACCTGTTTTTTCCCACAATAACAATCCTTAGGACAGTTCATGGGTCAGTGAAATAATGTAGATATTCTGCCACTTGTTAATTATATCTGTTCCGGCCATATATTCTAGAACTGGGATACCAACATAAGATAGGTTCAGAGTGACACTGGTTCATTGTAAAATGAATCTCAGTCAAAACCTTATTGATCACCTGACCCAACAACCCACCACGTTGACTCATGGATCTCAGCTATATTTTGAGTTCCCAGGAAATAGTGTTGTTTCACAACCGGTATGTAATAACCCCTCCAAAGTCTCATTCCTCCCCCTTTCAATCATCTGAAGCAGCCATGCCTCCCTTCGGAAAAGACCACCAGGGAGATTCACAGTCTGATTTGTGTCTGTGGGGCCAAACTCATGGTACAGACTGCAATGACTAGTGATAGCTGTGCCTGCATTTGTTCTTCAACCAAAGTGGTGGCCACACACCTCACACAGCCCTTCACTCCCTAAGCTCCCCACCCCCTGCCCCTGACTCCCACAGGAATCTTTCATGGGGCATTGTGAAGAAGTTCCCTTATTTGGGAAATCTAAGTTTCTACAGCTATTCAGATTCTGCCTACACTCTGGGCCCCTCTTGGGAGAATACGAAGCCGGATGAGCTTCTTTGTATATAAATCTGTTTTCACCTTAGAAAAACAATCCATATAAGTCAGGTATTATAAATCCCCTCTACGTTCATTTCCTAGAGCTGCTGGAACGAATTATCACAAACTAAGTGGCTTAAAACAACAAGAATTTATTCTCTCATAGCTCTGGAGGTTGGACGTTAGAAATTTAAGTGTCAGCAGGGCCAGCTCCTCTAGTGGCTGCAGCAGGGAGGCACTCAGCTCTCTTCAGCCTACGTGACCCAGGCTTCCTCAGCTGCACATTTGCGTGCCTCCACCGACTTCTCCTTTACTTCTGTGTGCCTTCTCCTCTTCTGGTACAGACAGCAGCCATTGGACTTAGGGCCTAATGCTTCTATATGAACTCATTTCACCTCAGCCCATCTGCAAGGATTCCAGATAAAGTCAAAACTTCTGCCTCTGGTCAACATGAAATTCTTCAATCCCCCGAGCTCTCTAATGGTCTTTTGCAACCCCAACTGCTTGTGAGCACCTTGTGGCTCCTTTTAGATGGGGTTGTCCATGTTCCCCTCCCACAGCCCCTGAGGTTCTGCTTCAGTCTTGCTGGGATGCAATTCAGGCATCAGGACTTTATAGAGCTCCCCAGGCACTTTCTACTGGCACCTAATGACCTACATAGTGCCTGAAACTTGCACCCACCTGAGATCCAAGGAAAATCAAGTTCTCTACCCTCCTTGCCTCCAGTACCCAATTGTGGCTGCTGTTAGTCATGCAGGTAGCACATAAGGAATTTGCAAAAGCTGCAGTCCCTACCCCAGCCTTTTGCCTAAAAAAATGCAGGATGCTGCATCCGCATGGCCCTAAGAGTAGATAATGCTCAGCCCAGGTGCACTCCACTCTGGCACCATTTTTATGTTGGACATCTATTCTATATTATCCCTAAGATACTCCTGGGAGTGTGATTCTGGGGGATGATGCCTCTTCTCAGTTGGCTGATGTCTCTCAGCCTTTGTCATCTCACCTCTCCATTCACACAATGTACACAGTAACTTCAATATACACTCCATCTTCATTTTAAAGCTCCTACTGCCATGTGGTCCTCACAGATTTGAGTACACCTGATGGGCTAGACAGGTTTTATTGACTTTCCCCCATTGGTACTCCCAGTTCCTGCCCTCCCTTCTTCCATGCTCTCCTCCCCTCACTCATCTCCCACCCCACTCCCAATTTGTGAAAAGGTATCTGAGCTTCCTTTGGGATAGCCCTACTTCGAGGCCCATTTCCCTGCCTCACTGGTGCATACCCGCAGCCCAACTTCATGCACAAAAACATGAACACAGGCAAACTATGCCTCATATCAACCACTGAGGCCAAACAGATTTTATTTAGAATAAACTCACTTGCTGAGTTTAGTTAACCCAAACTCAAAGTTTTTATTTAGGTTAAAATTAAAGACTGGTGTCCCTATTCAGAAACACTGGGAGTTTCGTTACTAACTTTAAAAAAAAAGGAGTCTCATTTGTCCCATCTTGGTTAAGAGTTTCCAGACATGAAGAAAAGGTTCTGTTTTTCATTTTTTAATTAAGCTTCCTAGATAAAATAAATCTACTCCCTAAATGTTGACAGAGCAGGGGGTTTCCATTGTGGAGTTGCCCCCAAAGCATCTTCTTAAAACAGTGCCTGAGTCCCCAAAGGAGGACTCTCCAAAGGAGTCTGGAGGGCATTGTTCTTGAGGCCTAGGATCAGGTCTTCTCTCACTGCCACGACAGTAAGTCAGTCACTGCCCAGGTGATTGGCAGATGACTGCTAATTACTCCCAAGAGTCTTCCTATAATTACCAGCTAATTCTGACATGTTTAACATCAGATAATAATATATCATTATATTTTATATAACTAGCTATGTTGCAAATCACCTGGTGGGACACAGAAAATTCTACCTCTTGTGTTGTGCAGTATGCATGGGAATGGATCCTCTAGACTAAAGCAAAGTGTGCCTGGTTTATCTCTGTTTGCATTTTCCTTCCCAGCAGGGAAATCCCCTCTCTCTCCATCCTGCTCCCTTTCCACAGATGGTTCCATCTCTGCTTGCTATTTCCCCTCTAGTGCTTAGCTTGGGGTATTAATATCTTTGTGGTGAGAAGTACATCTGCTTATTCCTGGAAAACTATATATAAAGCAAAGGAAGCTAATCAAATGCCCTGAAAAGGACACAAAGAAACCTTGCCCAAGTGTTTTCCCCAAGGCTATGATTGCAAACTCTCCTGCTGCTTCCGCCAGTGCCACAGAAAAGGGAGGTTTGGCACAACAAGAAGAGAGTACTCTCCCCTCCAGTGAGAAGACTGAGCATGAACAGGCTCCCTTCTGGTCTTACTTCCAGGCCAGAACTACAGACCAGAAGCCAGTATGGGCCCTCAAGCTGCCACTAACCCGGCCACCACAGGCATCACTATTGTGGGTAGGAACCTCCTCACACTAGAGAGAAAGCTGAAGTCCAGGGGAAGCCAGAATGGGCAGCCACTGGCTACTGATGAGCTGCCCTTTGAAGCTGTCCTCCAACCCTGTGGCTTAGGCAGCCCGTGTTGGACAGGAGGGAGGGCTTTAGATTTGATGGTTTCTCAGTTTACTTCATATTTTTAACTAAATGCTTTGGCAACAAAAGCGGTTAAGTCTTATTATTATATTAGTAATGGTAGGCTTCTGTTCTAGCCATTTAGCTCAAATTTGTCACATATATTTAGCAAGAGGAAAAAGGATACCAGTAACTGGCATGCAAATCTAAACAATTTGCACACCAAAGGGTTTGTGCCTGTTCAGTGTTCCACTCTGTGCCCTCCTGCCAAGGGCTCCACAAAGGCAACATCTAGCTCCACTCCTTCCTCCTAAACCTACCCAGTTTCATCACTGGGGTTAGTTTCTGGACACTACTTACCTCATCAGAAATAAGATTCCAAATGCCCCAAAGCAGACAAATGGATCAAATAGCTGTGCTATTTTCACACAATGGAATATTATTCACTATCAAAAAAGACAAACTGATGCCACTTGTATTAGCTTTAGTCAAAAGGGAACAGATAAATACTGAATGGTCTCATTTTTATGTGGTATATAGAGAAACCAACAAAAGGATGAGAAATAGTTAAATGAACTAGAAGAGAGAGGGAAGGGACAACCCGAAAAGGGAGGAACACAAGGGAATATAGTGACAGGTCACAGGTGAGAACATAGCTGAAGAATTATGTAGACTACAACGATGTAAGAAAAAAAAAGTTTTAATAAAAAAATAAATTAAAAAATAATAACAAATTATTAAAACAAAAGGAAGAAGTTTGCCCTCTAAGAACTAAAGTAAAGGAAAGCATTTAAGGAACCCACAGTGAAGATGCTCTGTTAAATACAGGAGCAGTAACACCCAAACCACAGGGCCCCGTGTGCTTGTTTGGTCCAAGAATGCAGGAAGACACCTTTCTCCAGACCTCTGGAATCTGGGTTTGACTGCAAGGCCCTCTCCTCAGTAGTCTGGGACAGGGACATGCAGGAGAACCTTACAGCTTGTTCCCCTCTGCAAAGATGCAAGCAGAACCTCCTCTCCTGACAGAATCTAGGTTGTACGCATCATGGGTTTGAGTTCCAAATGGAGAACCAAAGAGAGAGGCAACTGATTAATAAGAAAATAGGTAGAGAACATACCAGATAGATGTGAGCACTCAACAGAAATATCGAGTAGGATAGGTGGATGGATGTAATGTAAAAGGGGGTGAGGATGGGGTTGCAATTTTCTGTCTTGTGTGACTGGTTTCTCTAGTGAGAAGACATTTGAAAAGGTAACAGGAGACATTAGAGAGATAACTGTTTAGATATTCCCCAAAAAACATGGCAAAAGTGTGATCAGTGAGAGAAGCTGTGTTTGCAAAGATCTTGATGGGGAACAAACATATTTGTCAACAGACTGTAGAAAGTCAGAGGAATCCAGTGGGTGAATAGAGATAATTAAAGATAGTGGGGTGGCAGGGTGCAGGACACAGAGACTCTTTTAAGCCCACATCAGGGACTCTGGTTTTATTCTGAGCAGCACAGACTGTCATTTAAAGGTTGGGAACAGAGAAGTGTGTATAATTTCACCTACATTTTAAAAGAATAAATCGGCTTCCCTGTTGACATTAGAGAATAAGAGGAATAAATAGAATCAAGGAAAATATTAGAAAATTATTGCAGTAATTCAGGTGAGAGAGAGAGTGGTAGCCCTTGGGACCCGTGGCATAGCTGATCAAGTTTTCTTGGTGTTCTAAAGAGGTAATACCAAGATAGCATCAATGAGCTCCAGGAGCAACCACTGAGAATTCATGAGGCAAGGAGAGGAAGGACCAACATATACAGAGAGCCTCATTTGTATCTTGACCCTAGGCTGCTGGCCTGACTTCCTGGCACCAGAAGCCTTACCTCTGTGATACTAGACCTGTCTGCTTAGATATACAAAATCTGCCTCAATCAGATTTGTTGGTCAGCTATTGCTGTGTAATAACCACCCCCAAATTCCATGTAAGCAACATTAAAGTGCTTATTCTCAGGTTCAGAGATCTGCAGTTCAGCTCTGGAAGTTCCGTCTGGGCTACATATCTGCAGGTGAGCTGAGAAGGCTGTTCTATTCAGTTGTTCTGCTGAAAAGGCAGTAGCTATCTGACAGCATTTTTTTTTCCATTTTTCCCCCAAGGAAAGTAGAATCACATAATCTTCTTGATGCCAAGGTTCAAACATATCCTGTTCCTTCCTCCCCCATTCTATTGTCAAAGATTGGCCAAAATAACATCAAAGGTGGTGACTACACTTCTCTAGGATGAAGAACTGTAGAGTAAAAGGATGTGGAAACAAAAAAGTTGACAAATTGGGGATACCGATACAACCTAGGCCACAGATCCATCAAGAACTAAGTCGGTGACCTCCAGAAGAACTTCTCAGACATTAGCATACAAAAAAATCCTTCAGATTCCTGCTCCTCCCCAGTCTCACCCCCCATACAGATTCAGTCAAGCTGAAGCAGTGCCCAAGAATCTAGGGACAAAGAATCAGATTCATAGGGTAGTAGACAAGACACCTTAATCCTCTATATATTTACTATCACAGAATGCAAATGGCAGTATATTTTCTCTGCTGTGAAGGGAGCAGTCTGTAGACACATATGAGAAGAGAGCTTGGGACAATGACTTGTCCCTCCTTGGCCATGGTAAACCAAGAGCAGACAGTGTGATCAACTCCTTTAACTTATTTCCTTGCCTGGAAAGAATTATAGCCTTGAAGAATCATTCTATAACCCTGTCTCCAGCATAGTTATGTTGAGTTAGCTCTTCCTTTCACTGAGCTAATAATCTTTTTGAAATACAGTCAGTCCCCCCAATTCATGGTTCAACTTGATTTCTCAATTTTACAATGATGTGAAAGTGATATACATTCAGTAGAAAGTACACCTCAGTTGTTGAATGTTCATTTTCCTGGGCTCATTCAGGGAAAAAAAGTACACTGGGATGCTGGGCAGCCAGACCTAGCACCCAGGCAGCTCTTGACAACCAGGCAAACCTATACTCAACAGTTTCCAGTACTCAATAAATCACATGAGGCAGTCGGCACTTTACTATGAATAGACTCTGTATTAGATGATTTTGTCCTACTACAGGCTAATACAAATATTCTGAGCAGATGTAAGATAGGCTAGGCTAAGTTGTATTACCTGCATGTTGACTTATGATATTTTTAATTTACAGTGAATTGGAATCTAACATCATGCATCAAGGAGATCTGTGCTTTGGTAGAGTGTCCAAATTATCTGCTTACAAATCTCTTTCTCCCAAAAGTTAGTAAGTTCCATGAAAACCATCCCTGTATTCTCTTCATGGCTCTCCTTAACACCTGACAATTATTACATTCTCAACATAAGTTTGCGTAATGAGTAAAAAAATGAGAAGTAAGGTTTCCATACACTGAGCAAACAAGACATAAAAGCACTCAGAGCCCTGCAAATCAAAGGATGCTGGAAAGACCCTGACCTTCTCTTGTCCCCCAGTCTGTTCACATATTATAGAGTTAGAGAAGTGGTTGTGTTCATGATTCTATCAGAAGCACCAGGAGAGGTTTTCTAAATTTTAATACCAGACCACTACCCAAACCACTTAAATCAGAAATCTTGGAGGTAGAGCCAGCCTTTAGTAACTTTTAAAAAATTGTGTTGTTGTTTTCTTGGGTTTTGTTTTTGTTTTTGTTTGTTTGTTTTGGTTTGGTTTTGAGGTAGCATTAGTTTACAACTCTGTATGTGATTGAGAGGTACAGGGTCATACTTCTTCAGATGTATGTCACCCACACCAGGCCCCCACCACCCAGAAGCCCCAACATAGTTCATTGGGTCGCCTCCACACCTTTCACCAACTCCTCCTGCCACCTCAATTCTGCAGTCAGGTTCTAAGGTTTTACTTAAGTTTCATTTGCTTCTTTGTTTTGTTTCTTTAGAGACCACCTATTAGTGAAATTATCTGGTATCTGGCTTTCTCCTAAATTACTTTTCTTAGCATAAACTCCTTCAACCCCATCCATGTTGTCTCAAATTGAAACCAGGTGCAAACAGGGCACCAAAACTAAGCAGGGAAACAAATACCAAGGGCTGTAGCCAATCAAAGAGCCCAATAAAGGATAAGTAATTTTCTGTGGGTTCTCACCCACTTCACAATTTACAAGAGACTTCAGGTTCCAACAACAATGAGGTTTATTTTACAAGGGAAAACAAAGAGCACAATGTAACTACAAGGAGTAAGCTACCTCATCCAGTTAGCGTCCACCAGACAGCGGAATGTTGGTCCCCTGTCACCAGGAGTGCTGGATATCAGCAATGTTCAACAACTTTTTGTGACTTGTTGGACTGCACCACCAACAAACTGCTCTTAGAGGGCCTCTGGTGCTCCCATCAGGCAATGTCAGAAACAGAAACAGGCCCAGTCTCTGCAAAGGTCTTCAACTTTTCTTCCTTGGTATTTGGCTGCTGGTCCCCTTCCATTAAGAGGCCAGGAATGGAGGCCCTTTTTCCTCCCTTGTGTCTAAAGAAGTTCTCTCAGGAGGCTCAAACAGTATCTCTTATAAGCTGAAGTGCATTCTCTGGAGAATGGAGCCCACACTTCTGGAGGTTGGAGCCCATGCTCCTCAACTTCCTCCAATCCTGGTTTAAATTCACTTTCAAGGTGCATTCTTAGGGTGTCCCACCCTAGAGTCAGACTGGACCATTTCTTACTCCCATGACTGGTTGGATTATTTCAGTGAGACCACCACAGCTACTGCTGGCTCCTGTCTGATATCAAAATGACAAGAGTTCCTCTTTTTTAACAGCTGAGAAGAATCCCACCATGTATGTATGCTATGTCTTCCTAATCTATTCATCTGTCTTTGGTCACTTAAATGGCTTCTGTAACTTGGTAATTGTAAAAGTGCTGCAATGAATATGGGGATATAGAGACAGAGAAAGAGATGATAGAGATAGAGATATATCTACATGCATATATAACCCTTAGAATTAGTGGTTTTTGTATTCTTTGTGTAGATATGTAGGAGTGGGATTACTGAAGCATATAGTAGATCTAGTTTTAATATACATAAGGACTGAGTAAGTCTTACATACCCACCAATGGTATATTGGTTCCTTTTTCTCCACATCCTCACCAGCACTTGTTATTTCTGGTCTTTTTGATATGGACTACATTCACAAGTATAAGGTAGTTATCGTTGTGGTTTTGATTTGCATGTCCCTGGCACAAATAAATTTTTTAATTCCGGTGATTTCCACATGCAGTCAGGACCTAGGACAGCTGGCAGCGGTAATTAACAAGTGACCCTTGTTAATCAGATTCAGGGGTACAGGGATGCAGTTTAACCATCACTGCATAGGCAAAACAGCTCCTTAGAATCAACAAACAATCTAGAGAGATAAGAAACAGACTCTCCCAACCTTGTTATGAAAACAAGGGATTAGTTTTCAATGCACAAAATTCTATTTTCTGTTTTATCATGAGTTTCATAGAAGGGATGGGTTCTTGTAAGGGTATCTCAACAAATGAAAGACCTCCCTCCAGGCTATAAGGGGGCAGTTGGTAGGGGATGCCTACTAATCCCTCAAGATCACATCCCCAGTGGGCAACCCAGCAGCAACTCTGCTGGAAAAAAGGAGCTGAGCAGGAGAAATTGTGCACCAGGGAAGATGCAGGAAGCTAGGAAAGAAGGAGGAAGCAAAGAGAGACAAATGAGCAGAGAAGGGGAACAACACAGAGCAAAGAGGTCCAAAGAGGAAGACAACCCTCAGTGGTGAATTGGGCTCCTCTTGTGTGAACAGGCCCTTCCACACTCTCCTGGCCCACAAATTTCCTCTTCAACAGACCCTCAGTAAAATGGTGGGAAGAGAACCTAGCCTTCTCCTTTCTCACTGTCCCTGCCCCTCTGCACCAGACCTCCTTAGTTCCCAGGGAATGAGAGGTCATGTTCTCCTGAGAGAAAACACTCAGATTTTTGATCCTGACTGTGACTCAAAGTTCTGAATCATGAACACCCCATGGTTTAGGGGTGTGGGTGGTGGGTAGCACACCGGTGATTCTGAGCCACTCCTACCAAAATAGTCTCGTTCATTTCTCATCACCCACAGGGATAATAGTGACTTGGTTAAGTAATACAAATCCTACACTAAATCCACATTTTGGTTTTATAAGAAACCTCCATCACTGAAACAACAGGGGCCCCTGTTGTCTAATCACCATGTAACCAAGAGCACAAATTTAGGAACTGACCCCTCCAGGAGCTAGTTAGCTCCACATGCAGGCTCTGAAGTGTCGGGGGTAGACAGACCCTTCCTGGGTCATGCAATCAGGAAAACATAACATGATCCTCCCAGCCATTTTTCTCACAGTGGGTCTTGTTGGCTGTCACAGCTAATCTCATCACATAGTGGGACCAAAGAAAGTGCCCACCTTCCCCCACGCCAGAAAAAAAGAATAATGCTGACCATGCCTGCTTTGGCCAGAGAAGACAGGGGATGCTGACCCATCTTCTGATAGTATTTTACACTCCTGGAAAACTGATGACAGCCTAGCTCAAAGGAAGCCACCTGCTGCAGTTACTGCTCAGTCACTGGCTAGATTAAGATAGTGGAAGGATTTTCCCAGGGCTTCCAGCAAAAAAACAAGTTGACAGCACCTACAGTCTGTGGGAATCAGCCTCCTGGCTGGTGACCCTGTCCGGCATCCTCCTTCCACAGCCTCAGGCTGTGTGGGCCCCCTGCTATGGCCACTATTCACCGTGGTACCCCTTAGGCTGCAGGAGACACAAGTCAGGCCAGTGCCAGGCTCAACTCTATTTGGACTCAAGGTACATGTGCGGACATAAGAGACAAGGGACAACAACTGCCTGCTTGTGGGGTTACGGTGGGGCTCAACAAGATATGAGGACATTGTAGATTGTCACCAAGCACTGGTAAGTGCTATGTGACTGTGAAGAATAAACAGGGCTCACTTTTTGAAGAAGCCTTCTGGTCTGGTCGCCCCTCCCAGGATGTCCCTAATACCAGTAGCAACTTCTTTTTTCAAAAGCAGAAGCCTAAGGAAAAGCTGGATCTTGATAGAAGCTGATCAGGAATTTCCTTTTTTATCTAGTTGCCTTTGTGCCTAGGGACAGGCTCACAGCTTGTGGTGACTGAGGAAGTTGAGAGTGGGTGTCAACTTGCACTTAGGGCATAGGTCCTAGTCAGAGTTCCCATGACCTTACTCCTCCAGAGAGCAAGCCCCAGCCTCTTCAACCCCCCCCACCCAGCACTCTCCCCATCCACTCTTCCCAGAGTCCTCAGAGCACCTGCTGCTACCTCCCCAGAGTCTGCTCTCTGTTCTTAGTATTTTACAACTCAGCCTATCATGTACCTCCTCTCCAAGGCAAAAGTTGCTCCCACCCCAGACAGATGGACCTTTAAGAATATGACTAATTTTCCCTAGACCTTGTCTGCAAACACAGTCACCAAAAAAATCCCAAGCTCAGGGTGCTGACCTGAGGTCTTCAGATCACAGCTCTCCTCGTTAAATGTCAAACCTTTCCCAGAACACCTCTGAAATGAGACGAGAGCAGTATGCATGGTAGATGTTTATGGATTCAACTACTTGGAAATGGTAATGCCATGAAAATGAGTCTTTGAGAAACACATCCTGGTAGAAATTTCCATGCAGGATCTTGGTTGAGTTTGACTTTTAAATCTTTTCAGATATTTTAAAGCAACAATCCCATTCTTTCAGTCATGAGCATGGAAACAGGCTAAGAAAGTAGCTCCTTCACTCCAAGGTGGAAAGACCTCTCCTGCCTGTACAAGGGTTTGTTTATGTTCAACTCTGCCTACAAGCCCTGCACATTCCTAATGCTGTACCATTCCTCTGGGGCCTGGTTGGTTGGCAGGGGACAGAGCAGCTGAAGAGGCCTGTCACAGTGTCCTGACAACTAATCACCAGCTGACAAAAGTCCCTGTTTCCTGAGATGTTTTGAGTGCATTTTGACTCTCATTGACTTGGTCAATTTTCCTCCACAGTGTTCTTAGAGACAGAAAGTACAAATGCAATATTTTATGATTTTTTTATTTAATTTTTTATTGGTTATGTATATTTTTTCTTTTTCTTGTCCTTCTTGTTTGCTTTCTCTATATCCCACATATAAATGAGACCATCCAGTATTTATCTTTTTCTTTCCAGCTTATTTCCACTAACATGATTCCTTCTACCCCCATCCATGTTGCCACATAAAACATAAGTTTGTCTTTTTTGATTGTTGAATAATACTCTGTTGTGTATATATACTACAACATTCTGATTCATTTGTCTGTGTCAGGACATATGTATTGTTTTCATATCCTGGATATTGTAAATAGCTGCAATAAATAGAGGAATGAGGATTCCTTTGAATTAGTGTTTTGGTGTCCTTTGGGAAGATTCCCAGACTCTACCCAAATGATAGTTCCATTTTCAGTAGACTGAGTGTCCTCCACACAACTTTCCTTAGTATGTGAACCAGTTTTCATTCCTACCTGCAGTGTGAAAGTGTTCCTTTCTCTCCAATCCTTACCAGCACTTGATTTTGCCTGCCTGCTTTTTGTTTATTTATTCTGTTTGTTTGTTTTTGTTTTATGTGGGCCATTCCTACCAGTGAGATACCTAAAGTGGTATTGCACTGTAATTTGGATTTGACAAATGTCGTATTTTGCCATTTTAACAGATACATCAATAAAATAATACTGTGTGACTCTTCTTGGATTGCATAGCACTTAGCAAATATGGTGAGCTTTAATCATCTAAACAATGGTCATTTCTCTAATATTTCTATCCTTCCCTGCAAGGGACAGGTACAGGTACAAGGTACAGATTAACCACTTGCACCAAGAGAAAAGACTGAGGCTTAACCTGCGGTCTTGTTCACCTGGTTCACTGCTTTGTTCTCTGAGCACATTCATCTCATCAGGAGCTGTTGAGAAGCAGTTTTCATTCCTCTGCTTACCACAATGGCACACCTGCAAAGAGAGGGGAGCCAGCCTGCTCCTGAAATACCCCAGGGCAGATATCTCCAGAGTCTTCCATATGCTGTAGGCCTCCTCCCAGGTGCTCTCCAGTGGCCTCTAACTTCACTTCCCAGCTGCTCTCCAGCCTCCTTCTCTGCCATCCCTGCACAGAGAAAAGGCTTCCATCTTCCTCCACATCTTCATCTTGGAAATGGGCAACTGTTTCACCAGGACCCCATCAGACAGCTGGCCATTCTGGATGATGTGGAATTAAAGTTTATGAAAGGGAACAGCCCTTCCCCTCCACAGCTGCTAGATGCCACCCTGATAGATGGGAGAAAGCCATTCTCTAGGTTGAGTGCTTGCCAGGAAGAGGGAGACAATGTAGGGAGAGACACACTACAGACAGTAATGCATCTGTATCTCCTGCCTCAGTGCTCCAGCTGCAGCACTGAGGGTTACCTGAGACTAAACTGAAGGCTTGAGGAAGTGGAGGAGACCCAGGGGAAGAGGACTTGCTATCATTCTCATTGCTGCATCATCTCCCCGGCTACCACCAAGGTCAGACAGGGACTTGGTGCGTTTGGACTTGAGTTGCAACAGTGCCTGCCCTACTCCAACCCCCTGAACAGAAAGTCACCTCTCTTCCCGTCATGCTCCCTGTCACATACAAATTTCTCCTGTGATATGGAAACAATCCAAATGCCCCAAAACAGACAAATGGATCCAAACATTGTGGTACGTTTACACAATGGAATGTTATTCAGTAATCAAAATAGAAAAACTCATGCTATTTGCAGCAACATGGATGGAGCTAGAAGAAATCATGCTAGCAGAATTAAGTCAGAAAGAAAAAGATAAATCCCTGATGGCCTCACTTATATGTAGGATATAAGGGCAAAAAATAAAAGACCAAGAAAAAGTTAAACCTAAACTGACAGCAGAACTAAAGCATAAAGCAATGAGGAGGAAGAGAGGGTGAATTCAGGGGAGGAATGAGCACAAAAGATTAAAATGATGGTTTGCGTAACAAAAGACGTAAAAGACCTATACAAAGAAAACTATAAAACATTCTTAAAAGAAATAGAAGATGATATAAAAAAATGGAAAGACATTCCCTGTACATGGATCGGAAAAATCAACATCATCAAAATGGCTATACTACCAAAGGCCATCTATAGATTCAATGCAATTCTAATAAAGATCCCAAGGATATATTTTAAAGAGATAGAACAAAAATTATTGAAATTCATATGGAACAACAAAAGACCCCGAATAGCCAAAACCCTATTGACAAACAGAAGAGAGAACGGAGGTATAACTATTCCAGACTTCAAACTGTACTACAAAGCCATAATACTTAAAACAGCATGGTACTGGTACAAAAACAGACAA
>PVHY01026508.1:0-17175 GCA_004024945.1 Uropsilus gracilis
GGGGGGGAGGCAAACCCTTGAGATTACAAAGTTGTGAAATTTATATATAAATAAAGAAAAAAAAATGAAAAAAAAAAAAAAGAGACCCCATTCTTGGTCCAAAAGAACGTAAAACCTGCAGATAGCTCACGCTCCTGTTTGATTGATTCATCTCCCTTAATATAAGGGCATTTAAAATTATAATTAAGGCTTACGAAAGGTCTCACTTTGAAACAAGTAATATTCCATGACATTTTGTCTTTCATCTAGGGATTTCAGGGAAGTTTATAAATATTACCTTGATAAACTTCACCAAAACTTCTCAGGTTGTAGGTCTAAAACTAATGTGTGGATTTGATAAAGAAAGGAAGCATGTGTTCAGATCAAGTGATTTGCCCTATATAAAAAATCATTATTCTCCCATTTTCCCCCAATGGACAAAGCCTCAAACCCCACCACCCCCAAACAATAGGCAGTGAATACTGACATCAGTCTTATGTTATTTCTCTCAGCAGAAGTAGAAAAGTGATGAAAAAGTGCTTGTCAACCTCATCTCTCAGGTTAGAATAGAGAGTTTGACAACATTTCACTATCTCTCTCTCTCTTTCTCTCTCTCTCTCTCTCTCTCTTTCTCTTACTAGCTATTTTGTCACCAAATCTTACGTTCTTTCCCCTTTGGGAGGAAGAAGACTCAAAAATGTAGGTGAGAAACAGTTCAACACAATTGTTTTAGCAGAAAGCTTTTCTTCCACTCCCAAGAAACTAGCAATATTTGTTTTCATTTATTTGTAATGCAAAAGTGATCTCAAGTGCAATATGCATTTTATTTTTGTCTTTTGGGTTTTATTCTAAATAAAATGTGTGTCCTTGTGAATACAGTCTATTCCCATTCAGAATTTTACTAGAATATTCTGGATTTGGATTTTATTCCAAAAAAAACTTGGGTTGCAAAGGTTGCAAAAAACCAGACACCAGTCCTTGCTATAGTGTAGAAAACTATTCAGAAGGCAAACAGTGTTCCCAAGTGTATTAATTCAATAGCAGATACCTCTGTGCTAGATGAGTACAAGATGGATCACAGTTACCTGCTGTGAATTATTTTTGATACTATGTTAACTCATGAAAAGTAAGTTATTTTGCAATTGAATATGCTTTTATTTTTCCTTTTGATATTTTTCTTGTTCTCCACCATGTTCCCTACTTCTCCCTTTCCCCACTTCCTGGGATAGACTAACTCTACCGAGGAGCCAGATGAAACAAGGCAGAGATGAGAACCAAAATTTTGATAATTCTATTAATTGTATCTATAATATAATAAAATAGAAATCCAGTGTTATTCATTATGTCTCTAATACACTAAAATAGAAATCTAGTGTTAGTAATTGCATTTATAATTATATAGGTAGTGCTATTCATTATATTTATAATATAAAACAGAAATGAGTTATATTAATTAATATTATTACCTATAATAATTCTATGATATTTGACCATGAGTGGCCAATATTCTATGTCTATAGACAGTTCTTCACTCCTGCCCCCCACAAGTCCATGCCCCAAACACTTTGCTTGTGTGAAAGACGTGCATTAGTTCCTATTTTTGCTAATCTCAAGACATCAGAGTGAGTTTTGGCTTTTATGTTGGAAGCAGAAAAGTGAATCGAACGTCAGGTCTGCCTGATGGCAGATGTTATGGAAGCTGAGGTTCCCCAGCCCCAACCCCCCCCCCAGTTCTTTCCTGAGCGCCCTGCACAGGCTTTGGTTTCCTCTTGACGCTGCTCGTGCCACACATGAGTGTGGGTTCAAGTGGGATGTGTTACCTGGGATAACCTTGATAGGTTACTTTGTGGGTCTGCGATGTGCAAAAAACTCCCCAGATGTGATGAAGGGCAGTGGCATTTTCACCCCACTGCAGTTCAGTGCAGGAGACTGTGCCTTCCAATGGAGAAAAGCAGTCACATACACACAAGACAAGTCTCTGGCATCTCCCACAGGAGTCCTTATATCTGAAAAAATAAAGCAGAGATAGGGACTGTTACCCCTGGATGGGAAAAGAACCTGAGGTTAAACCGGCAACAAGTTTCACCAGGAAGTGCAGGAGAAAGGCAAACCCTCTGTTATGTATTTATTTTTGTTTACTTTTATTTTTTAATTTTTGCTGATTGCACACACATACACACACACATATACACACACACACACATTATTTTAAACCTGAGACAGTTGCAGTTATGTATTCCCACCTCAATGGCCAAAGCATTTGATGCAAGTGAGAAGAACATTTTAAAATCAACTGGAGGGGCCCTTCCTTCTCTTGTCCACCTATATTTTCTTTAAAAATATCAAAAGCCTGGAAAGATGAGTCTGTACTTAGGATCTTAACTCATTTCTGTAGCAGCAAAAACTGAGCTTCCCACGAGTGTACATTGTAGGGGGCATTGTCAGTCAGGTATCCTCTATCCCCCCAGAGTTTAGTGATTGTCTCTGAATCAGGATGACCTCCTTATAGAAACCATTCTCTCCTCTCCAACTGAATTATAGATGCCCCCAATCTCTAGTTGTATAGCTGAACAGCTATTGGCTTCATCCATAATGGTCTCACCCCACCCCTATTTGCATCTTTTTAGTCAACAGACCATTTAGCCTCTCTCACAAACCTCCAAATCCTGACACCATCCGTGGGCATCACCCTGCTCCACCATCTCTCCTGGACAAACAGAATCACCTCTTGATGGGTGCTCAGATTCTGTTCTTCCTACCTCAACATCACATAGTTCTTGACACAGGGTCCCCAGACAATTCCTGTCAAATTGGAAGTAAGATTGTGTCATCTTTCTAATCAAAACTCCCCCAGGACAATATATTTTTAGTAAAAGTCAACATTCTTGAAGTTCCTTTGTGGTATTAACCCCAACACTCTCCAACCTGTGTTCTGTCTCTCATTGACCTACATCTCTGCTTTCAGTGAGTTCTAGACAAGCTCTGTCTCAAGGTCTTTTTGTGTGCTAGCTCAGTCAAATGACTCCATTTCTCACTCTGTATAGGTCTTTATTCAAATATTATCTTTTCAATAAGAACTATCCTAGCCATTTAATCTGAAATTGAAACTTCTCTCCAGCTATTTTTATTGCCCTCACCTGCATTATTTTTTCCCTTGGCATCGATTGCTATCCAACATTATACATGTGTCTCTCCAGCTGAAAGCTATATATGATTTGGTCTATTTTTTTTTAACTTCAGTATTCCCAACATCTAGAACTATGCCAAATAGAGTTTATATTTGTTATATAAATTGCAGTGGTCCCTCCTGACTCATAACTTCTGCATCTCTATATCATTCATTTGAAATTTAATCATAATTTTCCATTTTATAACTTTTCATGGAAAAATATCCTCATGTTTACAATTTGATTATTAAGTCATTATATCAAGAGAAATATAAATATGTGTTCTTATTAACCCCTGTGCCTAATTCAGAGGAGAACACAGAGGTGAATGAATGAATGAATGAATGAATGAATGAATGAATGAATGAATGAATGAATTAGTGGGTAATTATCTAATGGGGTAGTTTTGGGTTGGTGAGTGATGGCCATGGAGGCCAGGAATATTAACGGGAAGCAAAGGCGGCTGGAAACTAAAAAGAACAATTTGAAATTGAAGATGAAAACAAAGGAGTCACATACACCTGGAGTGGAGAGTCAGATTGAAAAGGGAATCTTTGCCATCTAAATGAAACACAGTTGCCCCTGATTAATTCAGTACTCAATCCGCATGCCAGCCTCCACTGTCAAGCCTTCCTGCTTGTCAGAACTCTATCTGCAGATGCCAGACACCAGTGCTGTTAATTTTAAAAAATGGAAACAATCTAAGAAATTGAGCCAAGTAACAGACCTCAGAGAGATTGTGCTCTTTTCTCTATTCCACAAATGTTCTTCTTGAATCAATGTTCATATGCCAAAAATTAGGCAATGCAATTTGGGAACAAAATAAAAACTTAGATAAGCTAATTCCCAAATGTCTTTCTAGAAGAATCAAACTTAAAGTGAAATCCTGGGATATTTCAGATGTAGGTATATATGTATATACTCAGGATTGACTGAGAATGATTCATTGATGTTGACTCTCCACACACATCTCCTCCCAGAGGCTTAGCAATCTAGTCAGAGAACAGGTGGGCAGCTATGAGTGTGTTTTGGGCAGGGGTAGTTATAGCATCTGGGTCAGTGAGAAGAAGAAATGGTGAACAAAATCAGCAAACAGTACATACCTTCATAGCACACAAAGCATAATGCACACTGAGAAAAGCTTATTCTCTGAAGTGGCTGGTCAGCTCGATTGTGTACAGACTTCTAGAAACTTCTACAGAAGGCAAGGAACAGAGGAAGCTGGAAAAGGGAGAGGGATTAAAAAGTGCATGGGTGTTCAGAAAGCACAAGTACACAGAGTGAGGATAGGAAACTCACTGGCAAATGCAAGGAGGGTGATAACATGTTCTAGCCTACAGAGTGGAGCTTCACACAGCCCCACCTCCTCCAGTTGCAGGGACTGTAGGACTCATCCTCACACTACACAAGTCACCTCCTGTTCATTCAGCCCAGTTGCTACTGAAGATCATTATTAACTTTGACTGTGAAAGCAAAGACCTTGGTTATTCCACTGAGATGTATTACCTCTTTACTGGCTGTTTCTTAAAACATTTGCTGGGATTCACTCAGCACCATTTTCTTATTTTTGTCATGGCTCAAATTGTCTACACTTCCAGGTGCTTTGACATCGCCTCTCCTTCTCTCGGGGTCCGTCTGCTTGATGGCTTTGCCAAGGATAGAGCTACAGCTAACTGCCTTCCAAAGCCAGGTGGCCATGGATCACCACAGCTCTGGAGTCTGATCTGTGGGGGGTTCTTGCTGTATTCAGGGAGCTCTGGAAACCCCACGACTTCCAAGGATCTCTCAGACATATACATTCAACTCTTGCCTCAGTTTTACTATTCATCACGGCTTGAGAAACGGTGCTATGGAGACGAGGCTCGTTAGAGGTGAGGGAAGTAGCTCTATTTCTGGGGAAACGATGGCACATGTCACTCTCAGAGTTGCTGGCCCCACCTCCAGATCAGCATTTCCAAGAATCAGGCTCATTATTGAAAGCACTATTCAACACCATGATTATGCTCCTATTCTTTCCAATCAATCTCTCTTCAACTTCTGTTAACGATGGAGGGTTCTCACGTCTCCCTCCTAAGATGACTCCCCTCCTCCTCACAGCTCTCATCTGAAAACATGAATTTTCTATCTTTTCTTTGCCTTTTAATGTCTCTCCCTTCTGTTATTTAACTTTGCAATTGTATTACTTAACTCTGTCAAGTAGCTTGACATACAGCTTGCACAAAAGCTGCTCTCCATTTAAAAACTCATCTTATTGTTGGCGGCTCCTCCCTGATAAAAGATCCATAGTTATGTTTTGTGTATCAGCACATTCTTTGTAATTGTCATGGATAAAGGAGACAAGAAGCTAACAAAACCCACTGCACCCTCTTCGAATGGCATATGTAGGTCACTTAAGGATGTCAACAATATGCTATAGAAGTACACATGTCTATCTCTAACAGATACCATCTTGAGAGATGATTGTCTGCTAGGAAAATGCACATCTCCCCATATACTTAGTATATTTTCTCCATGTTATCATTGCACACTGAGCCACTGTGGCACAGAAGAGATGATGAGAACAAGTAAGAGAGAAAGTTCTCGTTCCATTTTGCCTGCAGCCATCTCTGCATCCAGTCAGGACAACCATGCTGCGTTCACATCAGGTCTAGGATTTCAAATCAGCGCAGGTGACGCTGGTTCACTGCACTCCCACCCGGCCTTCATAACTCTTTCTGCCCAGGCTTTGAGGCATTCCGACTCAGCCCCGAGTCACTGAAGCAAAATTGGAGCATCTGGCTAGAGTGTCAAAACAGCGGAACAGACATCAATGCTGTTGACACCCCAGTGCTATTTCTGCCACCCAACTATAAAGGCTACATCAGTGGTGGCTGAGCGACTGTAGATTGTCTTGTCTTGTATCCAGATACAACAACTCGTAAAACATTTGTGGAGAAAAGCACAATGTTGTGGAAAATTGTTTTCCCTGTGATGTTAGTTGACTTTCTGAGTATGTGTTGAAGCTAGTTTGGGGCACAATTCCACATTTTCACTCTCAGTTATTATATTCATCTTCTGATTGTTTTCTTTCACATGCAGTAACAAGCTGACAGCTCGCAGTGCTTAGGATGTGGAAGAAAAGGGCCTTAAAAAAGATAGATTTGGGGTATGCCACCATTTAACCCTTAGAAGAATTAGAATATTGTTATTATTGCTATTATGGCATTTGTGCTATTAATGAGCATTATTTAATCATCAGTCACATCAAGTGCATTCAGTCTTCTTCAGTGAAGTGGCCTATTAAATAATATCATCTTAGGTTTTGTTGTTATTTGTTTGCAGGCTGCTGATGGCTTCTACTTCTGACTTCCAGATTCCTTGTAAGTAAACTTCCAACCCTTCCCTTCCATGGAGAACTGCTGCCATGTTCTATTTGTTTGTTTTTGCATTTGCACAAGCCGTATAAATAATTCTAAGAGCAAAGTTTTTTTGTTGTTTGTTTGTTTTTTACAAAACAACGTTTGATATTTGCTGAGATTCTCTTGGTGAATTTAAAAATTTGGCATGAACCTTTGCTCTCCGAACATCAACACCTGGGAGGTATTCTTTGAGAAGATCTATGACAATCAGAAATAATCCTCAGTAAGCTGTGCAACATGTTTTGAATACTGTTGTTACAAACATTAAATGAATTCAGGTTAGAAATCTTGAAATAGTATTTAGCACATTTTTTTTTAATCTCCATGTGCCTTACCATTAATTCACTTGCAATCTCTGAAATTTTACCAGCCTTTGATATTTAGGTGGACAGTAGTTGAACACTACTATAATTTGTTACTACTCAGAATGAAATTATATTAATGTTGTAATGGTTCTCTGAGGTTACTGTTCTTCAGTGCACCCTCAGTCAAAGTTATCACTGAAATTTAGCACAAGTTGCCCAGAGGTTGCAAACTGATGGCTGCTTGTGTGTATGATGTGAGCAGGCTAGGGCCACCACATGTGCTTTCTTGACTATTGTGTGGCTGTTGCCCAACTCTGCAAGAAGGGGCACTGACAGAAGAGCCTTATCCAGACCAGACCCCACACCCAAGTGTTCTGGGGATGAGAAACAAGCATATCCTTGTTGCTTCCTGCCTTTCTCCTCTTTCCTATGCCCAGCTTCTACTTCCTAGTGGAAATTCTGAAAGAAAGTAAAAGATATTTTAAGCTCTTGAAAAGTTAGAAGCTTACTAGGAATATTTTATTAAAAAAAAAAACTTGATACAGGTATATATATATATATATATATATATATATATATATATATATATATATTGACTAACTGAATGTATTTATGGTAGGCTTCCTGGATTCTTAGTATTTGGGATGCTCTCATGTCCTCAAATCTAGATTGCCTTTGCTCATAATTTATATACCAGGAGAGAACTGAATCAGTGTCTCACTCACTATCTTGGCAACTTCAAATTGAAGGAGAGCGGTGTGGGCCAGCCCTTCTGTAAGAGGGGCTTGGAGGGTGTGGGGGGAGATCAGAAAGGCTTAGTAGACGGGATCCTCTGGGGTAATAACAATTATTTACTATCCATAGGCTTGTTAGTTTTCTAAAATAAATGTCCATGGGGATAATATATCTTTATTCAATTTAATATATTAATAAAGTGTGATTTTTTTTTCTGGTAAAACAACCCATAATGAAGTCTAAATGTGTAGATTTTTATGCACATTTTTGAAAAAGTGTTGAGCTTGGACAATGTTAGCATATTGCAATTGGACTAGACTCTGTTGGATATCTAAAGGGCATTAGAGCTTTCCTTTATATGATCTTCCACCTGTAGGTTATTTATTTATTAACATCCCTTATAAGTTATCTTTCTATCTAGCTAGCTACCTAGCTCGTTATCTACTTTAGCATTAAAGGAAAGGGCAAAGCAGACTCAAACTAAGGCAGCAGACTCGCAAAGTGATTTAACTATTGGAAAAGAGAATGAGAGGAGACTCAACACCCTTTGAAACAATTAGGTTCTTTCAAGAAGGGAAGAAACATTACCAAACATCTGATTTGACATGTTATTATCGTGAATTAATTTTCTAGTCATTATAGGTGCACTGTTCTGATGGTGATAAATTTGTTTGGAAACCATGTTGTTCAAACATTTATTTTTAGAAGAGTTTGTCACGTTAAACTAATTAAGCAATTTCCTGGTTTTAATGAATTTACTGCTTGGAAGCAATGACTGTAAATTTCTGAAAACCACTGGATAAAGCTGCCCCCATGGAGGCTCATGCTAACAATCCCTTTGAGCATTTCATGGTAGGAGTTTGTGTTTCTACTGCCTGCCTGCTTTCCATTGTGGAGGTTGGGGCTTATGTGGCAGGTTTTGCTTAAATATCACAACCTGTTCTATAGAGAAATTGTCTCTCTTCAATTTGTGTGTTATAGCATAGCCTCATAATTTATTTTTTCTTTTTTTTTTTTTTTTTTTTTTTTTTTTTTTTTGGTCTTACTCAAGTGGCCCCTTTTCCTCCCCATTGAAGGGATTTCCTTAAAGGTTATATTCAATGTGTCTTCTCCCGGTGACGAATAACAGTAGTTCCAAACTCAGTCAAATCCAAAGCTGCTCTAGGTTTGATCCTTCATGGTCAGTCTCATGTGATCCTAGAATGACGTCTCTCATAGGACATTGCGATGATCTTGCCATCTTGGTGTCTTTTCTCAAGATAGCTGCTCTCCCATCTCCTCAGGTTGGGTTTGAACTTGGTAAACAGTGACATACTAATAGCTTAATATGCTATTAGCTCCTTGTGGAGCATCATTCCCTCATCTTCCACACCTGTTGATAGCCCACTCATCTAAATGAACTCTTCAGAAACAAATATTAGTCTCTTTCATGGTGTAACCAGATTCTCCTTCTCAGTCTTCAATCCTTCCCTTTGTTCTCTGAGTCTGAGAACATTGACAGGGCACTTATTGTATCACTTATACAGTTTGCCTTTCATTGGAGTTGGTTTGTTCCTCATTTCTTAAGCCAGTTATATCCTGCGGGGTATCAGGGAGTTTAGTTTTGCTCAATGCTTGTTGACTTACATTAGTATTTAGTTGTTGTTCTACCAACAACAACAACCTTCTTTAACTTAAATTTGAAAAGGTTGAGAAAAAGTCTGTAGTGTTCATTCCAAATGGCATGTTTTTCTACATTCTGATTTGCTAGTAGTTTGTTCACTCTTACATTGTCCTTTGATCCTCTTATCTGTCTTGTGTGCTTCAGATAAAAATGTAAAATTTCATTTGGACCATGATCAAAAGTGCAGCATCAAAGGTTTTGCAGTTATTTGTTCATTCTGGGGATATTGATATAAGTCTGACCGAAAGCCAGTGGTGTTCTGCAGATGACCTAAGGCTTGGTATATTCTAGAGCAATGTGAAATCCTGTTTTGAAGACCCCAGTTAAAGAAGCATGTGTTTTTTAAGGTGTAGTTGAAGAAAGTTTTACTGAATTGTTATATGTTTATTTGGTATCAAAATAAATGTTTTTCAAGGACATGATGTAATATACTAGGGCACATTCTATGGTGTAATAATTTGGTTGATTTCCTGCTATATGCCAGATTTATTTTAGCACTTTGGTTATATTAATTCCTTACTTCTCTGTAATTGTTAGGAATATTCCATTCCCTCAATGAAAAGAAGCAGAGCGGGTGCATTATTTGTCTAAAGCTACATGGTAACCTAGCAGAGCATCAGTATGCAAACTTGGAGAATCTGGTTCAAAAACTCAAGCTTATAATTACTTTTTGGAATGATTAATGACTCTTTGGAGGGTGTAGTGGGAGTGGCAAGGGAAACAGGAAATTAAGCTCTTTCAATTTCCGAGAAGAACGATGGGTAGGTGCTACATTAAGGATGGGTGGTACAGATGAAGGAGAGTAACACATTTGAGAAGTTTCTGGAATTGAAGCTGAGGTTCTCATAGACTTCTTTGATCAGTTGACCATGTAAGCGGGAAGAGAATGAGGTTGAGAATATTTATCCTAGGGTTTTGGCTAAGAAGAATATCCATTCTATGTCATTAATCAGATCACAATTACAGCAATAAAACCCATCATAGGAGAAACATCCTGGATCTAATGATAGCAATGTTACGTTAAAGTTTTGGTCACAGTGGTATATACAGGGAAATTTTGGGAGGATGAGTGCAGAGTATGAGGGGCAGGATACAACTGAAAATATTTGGATTTGGGAATCAACAGAAATGGTTGCTAAAGGAACTCTGTGGAGAGAAGGAAAACTGAGAGGAAGATGGTTCATGCAAACAAAGAGGAGGACCAAGAGGGTACCCCTTATGATAGCAAGAAAACTCAGAGGAAATTGCTGAGGACATGAGTGAATACAGAGGAAATAGGAAAACAATGGGGTTTGGGAATGGATAGGAGAATTTAAATAGTGGTGTCATTGTAGGTTTGACTCGGTCTTTTTTAAGTCATTGAATTTTTGTAGTTGGTGGGTTTTTGAATATAACTCTAGGGAAGAAGTCAAGAGGTGAGTAATATATGAGTAGTTGAAGACTATGGAGTGCTCAAAAATTTGCAGAGTGACACCTGGCAGCAAATGAAGAGTTTTCTTTGTATTTGTATCCTTTTATTATTTTTGGTGAATTTTTTTTTTTTTTGCTTTGGGTGCTTTCAAGAAAACATACCTATCCTGTAAGTAGGGAGGGGAGAGGGAAATATCACATAAAAAAAATAACAGATTGAGTCAAGACTAGACAAATGAGAAACATAGAGATCAATGTAAAATTTAAGTCCTTAATTTCATTTGGAGAGGAGGAGATATAATTTACCTCTGGAATGGGCAGTGAGGCAGTTAGAATATGGCCCTGTAGGCAGAAAATGTCCTTATAATGAATTTTTCATTTTCTCTAAAGAGATCAAGGTAGTCTGCTAAGAGGCATGGGGTGAGGTTAGAGTTAGAAGATTTACCATGACAAAGTGAAAGGTTACTGAATAAGGGCAAGGAGAGATTGCTGGTAACAACAAAAACTCCCTTATTGTTGGATCATTGTTAAAAGTGTTGGAACACTTTTAAGTGTTGTTAAAAGTGTTGGAACACTTTTCCTGGTTAGTTGATATTTTTTAGGCAACCATTAGGCTCTCTTAGCAAAGAATTAGATCCATGTTCAGACTCACCTTAAGAAACAGGGTTTTATTGGAAATACAGGAATGTGGGGCAGTCTTCATGAAGTCCAGAATAAAACTGAAAGACTTCAAATGATGGAGAAAGTTACAAAATATTTTGCATCAATTGTTGGCATCCAAATTAGCTTCTATCATGTTTATATCCTCATCTACAGACATATGCACATCAGTAGACTTCTCTATCAATTTAGAACTGGTAACCACTCATTGGTCTTATAGTGCAAATGTTTATCTTCATTTTATTTAATCCATCTGTTCCTTTTCTTTGTGAGTGAAATTATTCCACAGATGAATGAAACCACAGCATTTCCTTTTTTCTGTCTGGCTTATTTCACTAAGCATCATCTCTCTAGGTCCATCCATCTGAACGAAAATGAATGAATTTCATCTTTTTGAGAGCTGGATAGTATTCCATGTTGTCTGTTCGTCATATCATATTCATTTGTGTCCAGACAGTCACTTAAATAGTTCCCACCCTGCAATAAATACAGGGTGCATAAATCTTTTTCAAGTTTTGGGCATTATTTAAGGTAAATACTCCGAAGGCAGACAACTGGATACTAAAGGAATTTTATTTTTAATCTGTTGAGTCATCTCCATTCTGTTTTCCATAATGACTGTACCAAGTACAGTCCCACCAACAGTATATAAGGTTTCCCATATCTCTACATTCTTGTCAACACTGCTGACTTCTGGCCTATTATTTACACAGTTTGGGTACATTGGACCACAATCAGGGTATAGTAGTGGGGCCCTCTTGAATCCCAGTTTCCTGTATCAATCCAGCAAAGAACTAAACTTGTAAACAGACCTCTCTATCTCCAGCAGGCTAACACTACGGCACACCTGTCTTTGTCACACCTCCTCCTCATGACTTCTGTGTATTTGCACACTCCACCCTTCTGTCTTTCCTGCTCTCTGCTAGCCAGTATCCACAGGTCTCCTATTGAATCCCCTGCTGAGAGAACCTAATTGATCCATTAGTCCCTCTGGACACTGTGAAGCAGAACTCTCACCGCTGGCCAGCCAGAAGCTTCTGGCAAGTCTGTGTATTGGTCTGCCTGGCCCCGTCACTGTAAGGAGACAGAATCAGCTGTCCAACTTGCTCTAAATACTCACCAAACATGGCAAGCACTCAGGTAATAATGGACTCTTTTCTGAAACAGCAGTACTATTTTCTATAGGAACTAAAGAGGGTGGTCATAGTTGGGAATGACCAGGATCTGACATAATAGTAGAGAAGTCTTAAAAGTTATCCATTCCAGAGTAGAGACTTAAGAACAGAAATGCATTCACCTTGCAAATTCATCATTCTGAAAATCTCCTATAGCACATTCTTTATTGGCTATTACTTACCTAGCCGTGACCCAAATTTGCTATCCTTTCTTTCTGCCTCTCTGCATTATCACCAACTTTACTTCTCTTCATATGCAATGCAAACCAAGAGTCAGAGTTATTTCTTTTTCCCCAGAGAGCATTTTGGATTTCTTGGTTTTGTGCGATTTGCAAGTTCATCTGAATGGAATGCCATTTGCTTGAATCATTAATTCTCTCTCATGATCTAGTTCCATTGGTACCTCTTCCAAGAAGCCTTTGACAGTCATCACAAACACTGAAGTCATCTTTGTGATTTCAGTGGACAGATGTGTATTATGAAACAGGCATTAAGCATGTGGTCCCTCAAATATTTCTATCTCCTTAGAGTCAATCAGAGATTTTTTTTTGACTGTGAGGAAAGCTTTATACCCTGTTTCATCTTCCCTGGGAACTAACATGTTTTTTTTCCAGTGAGTAGATATTTAATAACTGTATTTGAATGAGTCTGTGGATGATTCTGTCACTGTGTCCTGAACCAGCATTATTAGGCTGTTACACCTTTCCCTCCATTATAGTAGTGCCTTTGGGCCAATTATACATGTTTTCATCACTTTAAACTGGATGTCAAGTAATTTTTGCAAGTTAAACACTAATAAGAGAGAAACATTTACAGTGAAAACATCAGCTCCCATGTTTCTGTCCCCATAGCACCTACTGGGTTTGCACGTGCCATCATCATGCAGGGGATTTTCTGACAGCAGCTCCATTAGTTTTACAAGTACCATCAGAATCTGTTATTCTTGATCTAGTTCTGTCATTGGAAGGTCACATGAACAGAGGGATAAGGAATATCTGACATCAGAGCTGCTGGAGATACGAGTAAACGTTCAGGCTTTTGCTTGATTTGCAAAATGAGAAAATTCCTTTCTGCCTTGTAGGTTCTATCTTTGTAGACAATCATCTTTCCGAGGTGAACAGTGAAACAAAAATCAAGGCATTTAACTGGAAGAAACCCAATTTTATCATGCTTTGCTCTCTAGGAGTGACATGTGCAAATTAAAAAGCCCTATAGAATGAAACTTATTGATTATACTACTAAAATATTTGTATGTCATCATATTTAGAAAACCTTTCAACATGATCCCCATAGAGGTGGTATAGTCTTGATTAACTTAATTACTTTAATGATCAGATTATGTTGTGGTTGGTGTGTGTGTGTGTGTGTGTGTGCACACACACAGGATGCAAAGGAGAAAAGAACTATCCTACTGTCATATGAGTGAAAATAATGATGTATGACATGTGTTTTGAGAGATCAGTATTCTTCACTTTCCTATTTTCTCTTCTAACTCTGAAGATGATTTTTGTAGAATAGGAAAATGTATATTTTAACGAAAATGCACTTCTTCCTTGTTTAAGAAAATGAAATCTCTTTCCTGAGAATGAAATATCTGGCTGAAAGATATCTGTAGGGCAACAGTTACTTTCCTCTTTTTTTAGAGTTCTTATTAGTAACTAATATAATGACCATCAACTGGTGTCAGTTTCCTTTTTATGCCATCACCTCTCATCTCAGCTGAACTAAGTGGAAAGAGGGAATATAAATATGTCATCTCCTTCAGTTATTCATGTTCTCTAGAACTTCGACACTGAATTCAACAACACTAGTGAAAATCATTTAAGTGTTTCTCGTTCCATGTAGTTCAAAGTAAAAATGTATAAATCCATGGATTGAAGAGCTTAAGGTTATTTAAGCCCAATCCACTGGTTTTCAACCCCATTATTCTCAAAGCTTCCTTTTACATCAAATAGTTTATTATAAAATCTCTGTGAAATGAAATTCATAGAAAAATGGAACCTGAATATAATTATTTCCAAAACTTTGTACAATGCAATACTACAAAGGGAAGATTAAAGTCATTCATGCTCAAAGTCAGTGTGGAAGTCAATCAGTAAATAACCGTGTGAAACTAAAGTAGAAAACATGGTGAACTCACTTCACCTTGCACAGGAGACAGTGAGTTCAAGAGTGTCAATATAAGTGTGTTGCAACTCAGATGTTATCAGCCACATTTTTGACATGGCAGACACGTTTTTATTACATTCTAAACTAAACGCAATGTCATCTTCCATTATGCGCCTGTTGGATTCCTGGAAGTTTCCATGCTTATTAAAGTTTGCCAAAAATATGTTGTGCTCACAATTGAAAGGAGTTAGGTTACAAGCTTGCAGGATCACCAACAAGGTTTAACTTTGGAAAATTTACACTAGAAAGCCCCGCATAATGTGACACTCTAGCCCAGGCCTCCAGAGTCCTGTGTGTGGCCTGGTGTTAGGATAGCCACCTTTCCACACACTAGGTGATGACAGTGAACCCAAACATTATTAAAACCCATCCCAAGTGGAATAGCTCATGTTGCCAAAAACCCTCATCAGTGCTTACACAGTTCCTGATGAGAACTTCTATCTCATTTGACAGCTTCGTTTGACAGACAAGGACACTAAAGTCTGGAGAATTTTAGCAACTATCCTGACATTATACAGCTAGAGCAGAAGAAGCTGGAGTAAATCATAAACTCAGACTACACTGTGTTGAATCTGATCTCACGCCATCACAGAAGCTGTCATACAGGCAGTGTGGAATGGGGCATGATCCTGAGAATGGGTGTCACTCACCAGGGACACTCCTTACGTACATGACAGTGGCCCAGGCAGAGCCCAGAGATCACTTGGTTCTTTTCCAGAATGCGTATAAACCATCTCTGTAACCTCTGTTCCCACTGATTCCATCCGTCACTTATTGCCTGCTTATGCAATCTGCCCTCACACTCTTGGAAATAAATGTCACCCAAGCTTTTCCAAGCACTTCAAATAAGTTTTCCCCTGTGTGAGCCTTTGAGTCCCTTAATTCTTTTTCCGTGCATATCACCTATTGTTAGTTGGCACTTTTCTAGCTGAATGCTCATCCTCCCTCTCATTGTGTTTCTCTGTGTGGACTAGTTTTGTCTGTCTGTGAAGGTTTTATTTCCGCTGGTTTCATCTGTCCTATTAATTGACAAAGCCTGAAGGAGAAACTACTAATTCCAGGCACATGATGCCATGGTAAATACCCTGTGGCCAGTCCATAAATAGCTGACTGATTTATATCAAGCTCAAGACTGAAACAACCTTAAATTTATTGGTAACTTAATATATGCTATGAAGGGTGATGAGATGATGTATAAAGTGAATATTTGCAAGTTCTCCAAATATTCATGACAAATAACAAGCTCTCCTTTGGAATGTATTTTGTGATACAGATTATTGAAGTTCCTGGGTAAGTGACTATTTTGTTCTAGTTGCTATGGGCCATCTCCAGGGAGAATTCCTGTAGCACTCTTCACAGTGGAAACTGAGAAGTAGAAGGACCATCCAATTAGCTCCCATGGCTTCAGGCAGAACGATCCTTCAGCTGTCATCAATTCTTAACAATCTTCAGAGAAAGAGGTCCTACGACACCCAGCAGCTACCAGACCCTTATGTCAAAAATCTATCTCCCAACTATCTTCTCCAAAACATACTTTCATTTATAACAATTTATATTTCTTCTAATATTGCTGGAGAATTGATAGTTCGAGGAAAGATCATTAGCAGAAACAACTAATAAATTTGAAGTTTTTTTTTTTTTTAACGTGCATTGCATTACAGAACAATGCTGTTCCCTTTTCTAATTTTACTCCCACGTCTACAAATTAAATCAACTGCATTGAGTTATTGTGGGTGTTTAGCTGTGCAATTGTTTCCTCTTCTACCTATTGCTATTTATTCAACAAATATTTTGGGAGAGACCCTCTGTGAAATGAATTCAATGCTAATCTCTAGAAATTTAGAGATGAAAAAAATCACTCCTACCCTAAGGCCAGGTCTAGAGTTAATAACAGCTATTTTTAAATCGTTATCAATTTAAACCAAAAGTACTCAGTAACATTTATCAAACACTCAGGATTTAATATTCACAGTAAAAAGCACAGAATTCAACCACATCTAGCAATCAGCAACAGCCAACCACTGTCATTCAGCTATTTGTTCATATTTTAGTATTTCTGTGTTTTGTAGCCATGTCTAGATTCTGGGATTACCACAGTAAGCAAAGTATTTGCAGCCTCTTTTTTCACTGATGTTGCATTTTAATGAATGACAAAGATGTCGATCAAGCTAAGGCATGTTTAACTGCCTATTGAAAAGCATCATGGGATAATTCAGAGAGTTTACCCAGTTTGAAGGGCAATGTGGGAAGGACTGGAAAGATGATTTATATATGACAAAATTATATCTGACCTTATTAGGGGAAGGAGAGAGAAGGGAACTAATGCAGATGAGGTAGCGGTAGATAGATAGATAGATAGATAGATAGATAGATAGATAGATAGATAGATAGATAGATAGATAGATAGATAGATAGATAGATAGATAGATAGATAGATAGATAGATAGATAGATAGATAGATAGATAGATAGATAGATAGATAGATAGATAGATAGATAGATAGATAGATAGATA
>PVHY01026509.1:0-17247 GCA_004024945.1 Uropsilus gracilis
TTTTTTTTTGGGGGGGGGGGTACTGTGTTGCCCTGGGCAGGATGCAAACCGCAATCCCCAGACCCAGCCGTGCTCCATAGACTGCTGCCTACAGGCAGGCGCCACTGTGCCCGGCTTCCTCATGATCAGTTTTATCTTCAGGAGAGAACCCAATCATGATGTCACTCTATCAACTGGTCATTTCACACAATTTGAATGGATTTTTCCCCCAATTCTTTAAAAATTTTTTAATTGATTGCACACACTCACATACATACATATATATTACATCATTGTTGACCCCAGGGTCCTCCTTCCACCTTATCACCCATGAACTCATCCTAATCTCATGTGCCCTACCCCTCCCCCGATGCTACCCCCTTCCCCTCCCTTGCTCTATGCTTCAGTTCTGTTGGCAACTTTAAATTTTTCTTGTCCGTTCATTGGTTTGTTTTCCCTCTATCCCTTCTATAAGTGAGCCCATCCCATGTTTGTCTTTTTCTTCCTGGCTTTCTTCCGCTCACATGATTGCTGTGGATTTTTAATTCAGGTTAACAGATAAGTTGCCAGAAAAACATCCAAACCCCCCCTCCCCGCCCAGAAAACGTTGCAGATTCTGCTCTGGTTTTGTGTGAAGAGGTCACATAGGAGTGAGAGGAGGCTCCCCCCCCACCCAGTCTCCCCTTTCTGCTTAAACAGACCCCTTTTCCTGCTATGGGGACCCTCATCTGTCATGATGACTGGGTTAAAACAACTCGAGAAACAGCATCCATTTCAGGGACACCCCAAAGATACCCCAAGATCTGTAGTGCCAACACCAAGGGGAGGAAGCCACATGTGTGACTGGTGGGGGGCTCCATCCAGGGGTAGGGGGGTCAAAAGCAGTTTCCACAGGAGGCAGCAGTATAACATCAAGGAGCTGTCACTTCCCAGGCGGACAGCTGGTCTGGGAGGGAGAAATCCTAGCCCTGGACCAGGGCAGCTCTGGCTCTCCGGGCCTGGAGACAACTCAGTGCTGCTTGTTTCCTAGATTAAACCTTCCGGAACATTCCCTATGAGGGGAAAGCCCCCCACCCCACCCCCACCCATCCCATGCATCCATCCTACAGGGGAAGCAGTTTATTTCATTGAAGGTTTTCCCTACGAGACTAAACCTGGACTGCAGGAGAAACCCCAAGTGTGTGTATGTGTGTGTGTGTATGTGTGTGTGTGTGCGTGTGTGGTGCTGGTGTTTACTTGTGAGAGGCTTCCCTTGGCCTTGGAGAAACTCAGGAATCCAGGCACACAGCCACGTGCAGATCATTTTTATGCTTGTTTTCTGAAGTGATTTCTTTATCAAGTTGACCTTGGCTTATAGCCCTGGAGATGATTTAGAGGTATAAGGTCACACCTGTTCAGGTGTGTGCATTGTCACCACACCCACCTCTGAAGCACCCAATGTTCTCCACCTAGTCCGCTGAGCCTCCTCCCCTCCTTTCTTCCATTCTCCCTTCCTCTCGCGGTGCCTCAGTTAACAGTCAGATTTCAAGGGTTGGTTTTATTTTAGTTCTTGTTGTGGGTTTTTTTGTTGTTGTTGTTGTTCTTTATTTGCTTTGTTTGTTTATATTCCACCTATGAGTGACATCACCCCATCTGTCTTTATCCCTCTGACTTTCTTTGCTTAGCATAGTTCCCTCTTGTTCCAACAATATTGTTGCAAATGGTAAGATTCCATCCTTTGTGCTGAGTAGTGTTCCACTGTGCAGAGAGCACATCTTCCCCCCCCTCTCATCCACTGCTAGGTTGTTTCCACAGCTTGGCTACTGTGAATAGTGCTGCGGTGAACAGAGTGATATCAGGTGGAAAGGGGCAGAAGCTGCCAACCAACAAGCCACAGGAAAAAAACCTTTTAAAATGTGGCTTCTGCCTCCCAGGTTCCCGCACCCACATGTAGCAGTTGCCACTCGAATGCAGTTTAACAACAGGGTTTATTAACAAGGGAAATTAACCAGGAAAACGAAAAGTCCTCAAAGCCACAAGTGGCAGTTATCTGACCCCAGTCACCATTTTAAGTCCCAAAAGTCCCCAAAACACATGTCCACGATGGGTCCTTTGCCCCTCCACACCTACAGCAGGCACTCTGAAAAGCCCAGTCTTTCTCTGGCATCTTCTCTTCACCTCTCTCTCCGGTGTTCTGAGCTGCTCCGCTTCTCCAAGTCTCTTCAAACTTCTTCCAAAATTACTGGTGCACAGATCAGCTTTCCAAATCCCTGGCCATTTCCAGGTACCAGCTCACTATGCCACCTTGCTGCGGTGCCACACTCTCCACACCTGCTAATCTTCTGCTGTCCACCATCGCTCTTTGCTACCACCAACTCTCTCTTTCAGGGGGCTTTCCCTGGTCAGGCCACATGATCTTGTTCTCTCAGTCGGCCATTCTCATCTTCCTTTCCTTTTTTTTCCTCCCCTATCCTTGCTCCTTCCTTTTATCTGCCTTTTGACTCTTCTTGCTTCTTCTTGCTGGTCTTTCTCTCAGACTCTGCCCACTAGGGTACTCTGGCGCCAACACCATTTCAACTGTGTCACTCACCACCCTGTATCAAGAGCAGTGTGCATAATAGAAGTTAGTAGTGTTGCACTTTGGGGAGATACCTACGAGTGCCACTGCTGGTCATATGCTCACTCTAGTTCTAATATTTTAAGAAATCTCCACACTCCACATTTCACAAGAAATGCTTGAGGCTTCTTCTCCACATCTCCACCAGCACTTGTGGGCACTACCTTTACAGATACAGGCCATTCTCCCAGGTGTGAAGTGGTATCTCATTATGCTTTTGATATGTGTTTTCCTCATAAGTGGTGAGGAGCAAATTTTCCTACAACGTGGAGCATTTTTTTAAAGCTAGCCCAGCCCCATTTATTTTTAGATTGGAAAAAAAAATCTTATTGAAAACTCTTAAAATCCTTTTCACAAGTAAATTACATCTAGTATCAGAATTATGGGAATTTGACATTTCAGCTCTGATGACGTTAACATGGAGTAAAAAGTGTCACAGGCCAGGGGGAATGTGTGAACAAATGTCACACGTGACTCTCCACAACAACCCCGCAAGGTGGGACTGTCCATACTGGGCACATGTGGAAACTGAGGCCAGCAGACGATCATGTGATTGGTCCAAAGTTAAGCAGCAAGAAAGTGATGGGCATTGATCACCAGCCATGTTGACCTGCAAGGCTCTTCTTGAGCTGGTGCCCGTCACCTCGCTGCAAATGACACATGGACTTTAGCTGGTGACTGACCACACGGGTGAGGGCAGTGTTCTTGTAACAAAGTCCACGTGCTTATTTTGATAAGCACTTTTATGGGCCCTATACCAGTGTCCCATTGCCCCCTCACAGGGCCATGAGCCAGGCAGCAAGGGGCAGGCTGTCTGCTTGTCACCCTCTTCTCAGCAACAGCCTTGTCTTCCCACATCGCATTTCCTTGTCACCCTCTTTTCACAACCACTGAACCAACGGCCACACCTGCCTGTCTTATTTAAATCATGTCTCTACGTATCTCAACACGGAACTGGGTAAGGGAAGAAGGCCTACAATGGCCTTGCAGAAGGAAGCTTTGAAAGGCACCACAATTTCCTGTCTGTCCTTTGATGAAGCTCCGAGGAAGGTGGCATCTTAACCAGCATCCCCTGCCCTCCTAGAGGCCACTCAAGCAGGGTTTCAGAGAGAGGCATCCATCTTGGGCTGAGCCCTCCCCAGGCTGCTGGAGAAGGGCACCTGCCAGCCCCAGGCTGGGTCTGCTTGCTCTCCTTTAGGACACTAGGAGGTTGTGTTCTTCAGCTGCTCCCCTCCCAGCCCTCCAACTGGTCTTCAGGGGAGTCAGCCTTGCCAGAGTCCCGTCTTCCTCTAGCCTGGCACTTGCTCAACGATGGGGACCAGGTCTCTCCACCTGGGCTTGTGTGCGCCTGGCACAGAGCACATACCTACTAGTGATGACGGTGGGAGTAAACCAGCAGGGTTATTCCAGCCAGCGGAAGACACCGCATGGAGACCTGTTTCATCTCGAAGGTTTGGACTCAAAAGGGCCAGACTTGGCAAACGAGACCTTGGTGGAAAAATAGGAAACTTGGGAGTTTTCCGAGCAAGCTCTCTCTTCTCGGAGAAATTGAAACTGTCACTTGCACAGGAGTATTTTTCGTATTTCCCTCATTGCCAAATTCTTGGGATTTTAAGCTGGTCCCAAATTGGTAGCCTTGACCTTAAAACTTAGCGCCTTGAGCAAAAGCTGCATGCTAGGGCATGTAAAGTTTAAGTCAAGGACCTAAGTATGAACAGAATCTCGACTTTGGGGGTGGGAAGGCAACTTGTCATCACTCAACAGAGATTGCAGGCAGCGGTCACAGCGATGGCTGGAATCCTCTCTCCTGCAGATGACAGTGTTCCCCAGAAGCGCTTGCCAAGGTGGTCGCTCCTATTTTGCTTTTCTTTCAAGCAAGTCAGTGGAGTGATGTGCACTTTGGACGTGGTCACCACTGCAATGGACGTTCATGGAGCTGCCATGACCCAGAAACGCTGAGGTCTTTCTGGATCTCACAGGTGGGGCCTGGAGACCTGGTGGAGTGTGGCCCACGAAGGACCTTCTGAGAGCCAGCTCTTACATCTAGGTTGTCTTTCGTTGACGTCTAGCGATCTTGCCTCTCTAAGGAGGGGTCCACCTGGTTACCCACTTGGACATTCAAGCTGACTCTCCTGTATGACCACAAGGGTGTCCCTCTAGTCCTGGTCCCCCTGGCAGAATGGCCTGCGGCCAGACGTGAGCTTTACACCTTCCGTGCTCCCTCCTCGGGTGCCTGGCACTGACTGGAGAGATGGCTGTATCTTATCTTACCTTGGCCCGGCTACCATCACGTGTTTCCCGTGGCCCTTGCTGAGATCATGAGATGTGGGTTTGAATGTTGACTCGACAACCCCAGCTTACGGGGCCCCAAAACCAGGAGGCCTGGTCCCCAGACACTTGGGGCCTCTTATTTTTTTTAATTTTTATTTTGCAATTATCATACATCAGTCATGTTTGCATGGTTGTATTGTACCCCTTATTCCCCACCGCACCCCCCCACCCCCGCTTTCTCCCTCTGGTCACTCCAGCTCCTCTCGCTGCAAGCTGTGGGTCTATATGTGGCCCTCTGGTCTTTTCTTTTTCTAGAGCTATGTCCTTTTTTCCCTGGGTGTGGACTTGCCCTCCTGGGCAGCAGCAGACGAGACTATTCAGGTCTCCAGGAGTAGCTGAGGCAGACAGCCAGGCTGAGCACGTCAGGAACTTGTAGGGCAGATGTGGTAGCTTCTCCACGATCATTTCTGGCATCTGTCACCTGTTGCTGGTTCTGTGTCTTCTGGGTTTGGGACTGTAACTCCCAGCTGATGGCGGTGAGGCATTTGCTCCTGGGGCAGATTCCCTAGGTGGCTGGTCCAGCTCCTCTCCTCTCTCCTCAGAAGATCTGCCATGGGGCCGCAGCCACTACTGGTGACTGTATTTCCCCAGTGATTGGCAGAGGAGGGAGCCTCTTAGAAGCTGCACGTTGCTGTGGGCCTGGGGTTTGAGTCCCCAGTGCCAGAGACAATGCCAGCAGGAATCTGTGACAGGTCAGCTTAGTTGCTGGTGTCACCTTCCTGTCTCTTGCTTGGTTCCCAACACCGTGCTTGTTTCTCCTAGGCTGAGAGCGCATCCAGGGCCCTTACTATTTCCTCTCCTCTGCATTATAGCTGCTGCTGGAGAGACTGGGTTCTTCCCCTCAGGGTCCTTTGAGATTCCCGGTGTAGGGGATGAAGAAGCACTAGGGTGAGAACCAGAGTCCTTTCTCGAGTCCTTGTACCCGGTGCCCCTGGGCTGTGGGGCGAGGGACCTTGGACGCATCTGTTCCCCAAAGCTCATGGAGCTGGGCTGAAAAGGCCCAGGGGGACAGGGGAGGAGGACCCAGCTTGGGGGCCTTCTGATGGGACAGCAGCATGGGCTCCCAGGGCCACTGTGGATGACCTGTTCCCGCCAGGGTGGACGCAGGGAGGATGGAGGCTGCTCTGCCTACTAGGCTTCCCTCCTGCCAGGCCTGCTTTGCCCTGCTCTGGAGAACACCTCAACCCCCCTCCCCGCAATTACTTTGTAACCAGAGAGAAAAAGAAAAGGAGCTGGGACTTAGGGAGATTCTCAACTCGACAAAATCAGCATTGACAAGGGACCAGCATTTATTTTATTTTATTAACTCATTTTATTTTACATCGTTTTCTTCCTTTATTCTTTTTTTTTTTTTTTTTTGAGACTAGGTCTCGCTATTTTTGCCCGTGGAATCGCAGGCTCACATTGCCCGGGGTACCATAGACTCAAGCCATCCCCAGCCTCAGCCTCCCAGGTAGCTGGGATTACAGGCACGTGTCACCATGCCCAGCTATATCTTTGGAAGTAGGTCTCCCTAAATTGCCGGAGGCAGGTCTCAAACTGTGATCTCCAGTCCCAGCCGCACTCCATAGGCTGGTGCTTAGAGGTATGTGCCACTGTGCTCAGCTTTTTACATTGTTTTCTGCCCAGGGTTTTCCCACCACCTTATTACCCATAAATCATCACCTTAATCTTTTGTGGCCCTCCCCCCCATCCCCCCATGCTCTAAGCTTCATTTCTGTTGAAATTTAGTTTTAAGTTTTTCTTGTCTGTTTCCCCCATATCCCTCCTATAAGTGAGACCACCCAGCATTTCTTTTTCTTTCTGGCTTATTTCTGCTAACATGAGTCCTTCTAGCTCCATCCATGTTGCTGCAAATGACATAAGTTTGTCTTTTTGATCAATGTATAATAGTCCATCATGTACATAGACCATAGATTTCTGACCCATTCGTCTATTTGGGGCATTTGTTTGCTCCCATATCCTGGCTATTGTAAATAGTACTGTGATAAACATCCGGGGACAGTTGTCTTTTGGGTTAGAGTTTGTATAACCTTTGGGTAGATTCCTAGAAGTGGGGTTGATGGGTCGCATGGGGGTTCCCTCTTCAGTAGCCTAAGGGTCCTCCACACAGCCTTCCAGAGTGGCTGGAGCAGTGAGTATCCCCAACAACAGTGTAAAAGTGAGGGGCCATGTTTTAAAGTAGGAGGGGCCGAGTGTCTTGGTTGGGGAGACTCGGCGTCCAGCTTCTGGTAGGTGTTGGGTGGTGTCTCCTTAACAAACAGGCTGACATCCTCGCTTCCAGGAGTTGTGAATGTGAGCATCTTTGGAAACGGTCTGGGGAGATGTAACCAAGTCAAGATGGGGTTGGTGGCTCATGCCTGTAAGCTTCAGCCTATGAAGCGGCTGGAGCTAGGGATCATGGTTCGAGTCTCACCTGGGCCATGTAGTGAGACCTAGTTCCAAAAAAATATAGCTGGGGGTGGTGGCACATGCCTATAATCCCAACTACCTGGGAAGCTGAGACTGGGGATTGCTTTAGTCTGGGGTACCCCGGGCAACGAGAGCCTGCGGTTCCATGGGCAAAAATAGAGAGATCTAGTCTCAAAAAAAAAAAAAAGATGGGTTAAGATGAGGTGAGCCCTAGTGCCCGGGCTGGCTGGCTGGCTCTGAGAGACAGCCAGAGACAGATGCCCACAGGGAGAGGGTGGGGAACAACAGAGGCAGAGCTTCCAGGCAACCCCACAGGGGAACCAGTTCTTCCCTGGGGCCTTCACAGAGGTCGTGGCCCCCGCAGAACCTTGATCAGGGCCTGCTGGCTCCAGAACAGTGGGACCATAAATCCTGCCATTTCAAGCCACCCTCTGTGTGATTAGCTGGTGGGGCCGCCTGGGGAAACAAATGCAAGTAGGAGCTGGAGTGGGGGCCGGAGGAGCAAAGCAGAGTGAGCAATTAGGGAAGAGGAAAGGCAATTAGATGCTGCCAGCCTCCCTGCCTCTGTTAAGCTCAGGCTGGGAACCCATCTGTTCCTGAGGCCCCAGCTGTAGGTTGTGTGCAGACCTGCTCTCTGTGCAGGGAGCCGGGGAAAGAGCCACTGCCCCAGGAATGTGGGTGCAGCTGGCTCCTGGGCCTTGTCTCCTGGGCAGCCGAAAGGGGGTGAGTCAGAATTCACCCCAGTGAGGAAACAGATACGGTTTACAGCCCTGTGCCCTTGGCAGTGACAAAGCGCAGGGGTCAAGGTCTCCCCAGGCAGGCAGGGAACAACAGGGCAGTTACTCAGCCAGTTACAAGGCCCCGCCCATCCGTGTGTCCCTTGGGGTCAATCTGCCGGTGATTGTGGGGCTGCTGGGAGGCCTCCTCCATCAAATCGCCCGTGTTGCTCATAAGTGTGTCTGAGATTCCATCACGTCGCATGGCTCCCGGCTTCTCGAAGGCACCAGCAGTTTTTCTATTAAACAGGAGTAGCCCCCAAGAAAGCTCACAGCATTTGCTCTTAGCAACAGACACCAGCTGTTTACTAGGTGATGTCCCCTCTTGTCACAGCCTCCTGTGCTTTTAATTAATTAATTAATTGATTGATTGGTTGATTTGAGACTAGGTGCCGCTATTTTTGCCCATGGAACCACATGCTCACGCTGCCTGGAGTAACATAGACTCAAGCAATCCCCAGCCTCAGCTTCCCAGGTAGCTGGGATTACAGGCGCACGCCACCACGCCCATCTGTGTTTTGGAACTAGGTCTCACTGTGTTTCCCTGAGCAGGACTCGAACCGCGATCCCTAGTCCCGGCTGCTTCATAGGCTGAAGCTTACAGGCCCACGCCACCATGCCCAGCTGTGCTTTTTGAAAATTTTTTATTTCATTTTATTTTCTTGATAGAGATTCAGTCATATTTGTATGGTGAGGACCCTCTCATTTTCCCCTCTCCCCATGCCCCCTCCATGGCTCCCATCTCCCTTTCTTTGCAAGTTATCATTTTTTTAGAGGCTAGGTCTTGCTATGTTGCCGAGGGAACCACAGACTCTCATTGCCTGGGGTACTCCGGACTCAAGCGATCCCCAGTCTCAGCCTCCCAGTAGCTGGGATTACAGGTGCCCGCCCCCACACCAGGCTGCTTTTTTGAGACCAGGTCTCCCTATGTTGTCCGGGGTAGTCTCAAACCCACAAACTCAAGTGATCCCCAACCTCAGCCTCCCAGGTAGCTGGGATTACAGGCACGCACCACCAGGCCCAGCTATTTTTTGAGACTAGGTCTCGGTCTCGCTATATTGCCCCAAGCGGGTCTCGAACCTGCAGATTCAAGTGATTCCTAGTCTCGGCCTCTCATTCTAGTCTGGGATTAAAGGTGCACGCCACCGCGCCCGGCCTTTCTTTGCAAGTTATTGTCAGTGTTTGGCCCGTTGATCTCTTCCCTTCACTGATGCAGGGTCTTTTTCCTGGGTGAGGGACTGCGCTCCTGGGACTTTGCAGCCCGTGTTGCTTAGATCTCCAGGGGTGGCTTTGCAGTGGATAGTCAGTCCCATCACGTCTGAAACCTCTTGCCCGCCAGCTGGTGTCAGCTGCATCACCCTGCTGTCCTGACTCCTTTGATGGGCCCTTCCTGTCATGGGGCGGATGTCTCTTTTTCTCCAGACCCATGTGATCACCGGGATTCGTGCCTCCTCGCTCATGTTGGCTTCCTCCTCCGTTCAGGCATTTGTTCCACGTTGCTGTTTCCAATCCTTATGGTTCTGGCATCTGGGGTTGCGCTCCCAGCTCCCGGCCACTAGTGGTAGAGAGGTCCCTTAATGGAGACACACTCTAGTGGGAGGTTGGTCCAGCTCTTCTCTCCCCCAGTTGGTAGTTATTCTGGGGCCACAGCCCCTTCTTTGTGGCTTTCCTTGCCCTTTGGGGAAAGGGGTACTTCACTGGCGTTGAACACATACTGGATCAGGAGTTTCCCCAGAGTCACTGTAGGTGTAGCTCTGTAGTTCATCGGTTAGTTGGTTTTACAGTTTGGTCCCTTGTGGTTCCATTCCTGCTCTGTTTTGGTCTCACCCAGGTGTCAAATGCACCCAAGGCCTTATTCTTCTTTCCTGAATGTCTGCAGCTGAATTGGTGGTTTTTCTTATTCCTGTCGTGGTCCGTTAGAAGTGGGAGTGGGAGTGGGAGTGGGAGTGGGAGGCCGGGCGTGGTGGAGCGCACCTTTTTTCCCAGCCTAGGAAGGGAGATCGAGGCTAGGAATTGCTTGAGTCAACAGGTTCAAGACCAGCCCCGGGCAACATAGCGAGACCTAGTCTCAAAAAATAGCTGGGCATGGTGGGGTGCGCCTGTAATCCAGCTATCTGAGAGGATGAGGCTGGGGATCACCTGAGTCACAGGATTCTAGATCCGATTTGGGATCTGGACTACTCAGATTTGATTCCGGATCGGTACTACCCCAGGCAACTTTGCGAGACCTAGTCTCAAAAAAACATTTAAAAAGTGGGAGTGAACCAGAGGGGAATTCCCACCCCCACTCTCTCCCCTCCCCCTTCCTTCCACTCCCTCTCCTCTCTCCCGCTTCTCCCTCCCCTCTCCATCCTCCCCCTCTTCACCACCACCCACTTGTCACAGGCAAAGGTGCTGGCTCCATTCCCAGTCTTCTGAGGGACAAAGACCAGCTCCCTCCAGCCTGCCACCCTTGTTCCCAGGTTTCCAACGACTAGTGTGGAGTGAGGCTCCGCCCACAAGCATAAGCACCCCTACCACAGCCCAAACCACCATGGCAGGGGTACACCAAGAGCCAAAGCCATGTTCTTGCCCATTGACAGTCACCACTCAGTGAGCGGCCATGTCACCATGACAACACACAGGGAACCCTTAGACGGTGTCTTCCAAAGGGAAAGGTGTTCATGACAGCACATGGGAGGAGTGAACAGGCCGCGCACACAGGGCCAGCTGGTCACTGGTTCTGTGATCCCTGCAGGGGACTTACCTTCTCCGAGCCTGGCCCATGGGTCACGGGAAATGACTGGTGCAATCTGCGTGGTTCCAAGACGCAGACCAAGCAAATCATCGCAGGCCCTGAGTCCCGGCTGCCGGCTTGGAGCATGGCGGACCACCTTCAGTCCTGGGGGCCTCTCCTGCGAGAGTGTGCAGGTGTGACATGGTGTCACATCGTGTGTTGTTCCACTGAGCTGTCTGGGCTGCAGCGTGAGTGCAAGTTCAGCGACTGGCCTGTCCAAGGGTAGTAAAAACCCCAGCAGGTTTACAAATATGTTGTCCCCCCGTGTGTCAGCAGGAGAGAAATCCTCCCTTGCTGTTGGTCTCTAGGACAGACTTACCGTGTGCTTTACAGGTTGGGACTTCCCCACCCCCATGCGCCTCTGTCAGGTCAGAGCTAATATTACCCCTGGCACTGCATGAGGAAACTGAGGCACAGAGGGTTAAGTCATGTCCTGAGGTCACTAAGCCAGTGTAGGAAGTAGAGCCAGGATTGAAGCCAGACATTCTGACTCCAGAGTTGGGCTGCTAACGATTACACTGTGCCGCAAACATCTCATACGCACACACGCACAGACACACACACTATACACACACACCACACAGACGCACACACACAGACACATACTATATGCACACATACACCACACAGACACACAGACACACAGACACAGACACACACACCATACGCACATATACACCAGACAGACACACACAGACACACACTATATGCACACATACACCACACAGACACACAGATGTACACACACAGACATACACTATACGCACACATACACCACACAGACACACAGATGTACACACACAGACATACACTATACGCACACATACACCACACATACACCACACAGACACACAGACACACACACAGAGACACACACTATATACATACATACACCACACACACAGACGCACACACACACACACTATACGCACACATACACCACACAGACACACAGACGCACACACACTATATGTACACACACGCCAGAGAGACACACAGACGACACGCACACCATCCACACATAGACACACCGCACACACTACACACGCACTCCACAGATACACACCACACAGATATACTCCAGACACAGACACACACACCACACATAGACAGGCAGGCACAGTTCCTTTGCTGTGTTTACGCTCACTTCCCTCCACAGTTTACGCTGCTCAGCCCTGGAGACATTTCTCGCATAATCACATCTGGGACAGTGGAGAGGGACGTGGTCAAGAAGGTCAGGGACTGTGTTTGGATAAAGAGGAGCTTCTGCTAACTGGGCGCCATTTTCTGGAAGGCAGGGGGGTTGGGGCAAGGGCTGGAATCTTTATTCATTCCCTCATTCATTCACTCATTCACTTATTTACTTACTTATTTATCTTTTGGAGACTAGGTCTTGCTATGTTGCCTGGGGTACCGCAGACTCAAGTGAACCCCAGCCTCAGCCTCCCAGGTAACTGGGATTACAGGTGTGTACCACCATGCCCAGCTATTTTTGGGGGGGGGGCGACTAGGTCTTGCTATGTTGCCCCGGGCGGGTCTCGAACCATGATCCCCAGTCCCAGCTGCGCTTCATAGTGCTTACAGGCACGCACCACTGTGCCCAGCAGGGAGCAGTCTTTTTCTTTCTTTCTTTTGTTTTTTCTTGAGACCAGGTCTCACTATATTGCTGGGGGTAGTCTCGAACCCATGAACTCAAATGCTCCTGGGCCTCTTGCCTCCCAGCGTTTGGACTACAGGTGCGCGACACCATGCCCGGCTAAGAGCGGGTATCTTTAAAGAGTCCCGACAGCGTCACTCATGTCCACCCTCAGGTGAAGAACCTGGCTGACACGAGGCAGGGCACGAAACGACCCCTCGCTGGCTCCCAGATGAGAGGGGATAATGGCGCTGGGCAGAGCCCTGCTGTGGGCAACATGGTAAGAGGAGCCTAAAGCGACAGAGGAAACTAAAACAAACACTAGGAGAGTCCTTCCAGGGCAGGCTGACCATTCGGGCCCACGTCACCCGCGATCCTTGGCTACAAGCGTGTTCTAGCAGCAGGAACCTCTCTACTGAGGAAGCAGCTGCCGGCTGGCCGGTCAGTGGTCAGTGAGCGGCTCTGACCGACCTGGGGTGTGCCAGGGCTGTCCACACCTGCCTCTGGCCCACACAGTGCAGCAAGGGGGGCGATGGTGGTGTGAAGGCCTTGTGGCCAGCACAGGCTCAGAGCCAGCATCCTCCTGACAGATGGGAGGAAGTTGCTGGACACAGGAGAAGCGACAGGAGTTTGCTGCAGCTGCCTGAGGGGCGCTGGTGGGAAGGGCTGTGCAGAGGAAGAGCCTGGGAACACGTCAGGAGGAAGCTAGAGGTCGACATGTGTGGGAGGAGAGGTCAGAGGGCAGAGGTGGCCCAGGCAGCTTGAGACTCAGGGTCACTGCTCTCAGAGGTGGAGAGAGAAGAGAAGAGAGAGGCCGGGAGAATGTGGGTGAAGACCAGGGCTGTGGAGGGTGGGTGCTGGGCAGGGGTGCATCCCACCCTCTTGGAATATTGGTTTTGGTTTTCTCGCACCCATATATGGTTTTGTGCAGATGACATTGTGATGGACTGGACGTGAAGCTGGAGTAAAAGGTCCCTTTCTGTGGAGGGGGGTGGAGGGTAAAGAGACTTCGGTGGAAGAGTGGAGGGTGAGACTGTGGGTCCCTCAGGTGACCCTGAGACTAGCTGCTTGTTCATTGACTGATTTTAAGCAGGAGCTGACAGAGCTGGGCTCACAGCATCCAATCACCCCTCTGTCCTCTTTGCCTTTGGGAGGGGGTGCTGGGTGCCATTTTCCAGAAGCATCTCTAGCACTCTCAGGATGGATTCTTTCTCATGACCTCATCGCCGTGGAAAGGTGGTTGAATTTCCCAACCACCTACTTTCTTCTCCAGCAGGTAAACTTGGAATGTCCTTAGCGTTTCTGATGCAAGCAGGTAGGAACAGGAGCTCTGCCAAATAATAACAAGAATCACCACTGAGCCAGGCATGGTGGCGCATGCCTGTAAGTGGCAGCCTAGGAAGCTGAGGTGGGGACCAGGGATCATGGTTCGAGCCCGCTCAGGGCAACATAGTGAGACCTAGTTCCAAAAAAATATGACTGGGCCTGGTGGCACACGCCTGTAATCCCAGCTACCTGGGAGGCTGAGACTGGGGATTGGTTGAGTCCATGGTACCCCAGGTAATGTGAGCCTACGGTTCCACAGGCAAAAATAGCGAGACCTAGTCTCAAAAAAAAAATCATCTCTGAGGATGGTGCATTTCTTAGCTAAATTCCAAATCAAGGGGGGCTCTTTGCAAATGAAGACTATTCTCTTGGTAGAGAAAATTGTACTTTCAAAAAGAAATTTCTAATGTTGGGGAAACCTATTTCCAAGGTTCTTAAGTTTCTTTGGAGATGGTCCTGCGGCATTGGTTGCTGAGGAGTACATATCTGCAGATGGTAGATAATGATAACCTGGGGGAGAGGGGGGAAGGCAGAGCACCCCCTTGCACTGGGCTTCTGTTTAGTTTCCTTTTCTCAGAACTGCTTGTTTAAAACCTGGTGTCTGTTTTCATTAGGGAATTCCATAAGAGAGAGTGTGTGCTGACTCTCATTCCAAGAGCTTGGAATAAGGAAATATGCAAACACAGTTCCATCCCCTTCTTGGGAGAAGGGGTGGAAAGTGGGGGTGAGGAAGGAAACTCATTCCAGAGGCTGAAAGAGTGGCCAACAATTCTGTTTTCTTTCTTTCCCTTTTAAAAAATGGTAAACTCTGTAAACTTGTAAAACTTGTCACAGTGACAGGGAAAATTGTGGGTAGAAAGATTTCATGAGTCCTTAGCTGGGGGGAATTTCTGTCCATGTGAATGGCAGTTTTGTAACCATCTGAAAAAGAGCATTTGTTGTCCAAATGACTCTAAATGATGTTTGTATAGAACCTGTTTTGTGCAGTGTGATGAGGTAAATGTAGACTAATGTGGACAGGATATACATGTAGACCTAGGAAATGACATCTAAGGTGATGATGTTTGGACTTGAAACTTCTGGCTGGTTTAAAGCTTATAATTGGAAAGTCTGGATAAGAAACAAACAAGACTCACCAGCTCAAGGTGTGACTCTTCTAGCTGGAAAGGACGCAAATCTGGTTGTGTCATGAGTATCTATGTGATGGGCTAGACACAGACAGAGCTAAGCAGACTTCTGTACAACATCCTTTCTCCAGTCTGTCTGTCCCTGAAGTTTTGAGATTCCATCAAGAAAAAAAAAATGCAACAAGGAAAGACTTGAAAGAACGAGGGAAGCTGGGCATGGTGGTATGCGCCTGTAATCCAAGTGCTGGGAAACAGGAGGTCTGGGATCGCTTGAGTTCATAGGTTCAAGACTACCCCCAGGCAACATAGCGAGACCTAGTCTCAAAAAAGAAAAGAACGAGGGAGCTGCCACTTCTAACATCCCAGGGAAACCCACTTGCCAGGTGGACTCATTTCCAAAGTTGTCTCCCTTTTCTGTGGGTGTCACCACCTCCAAGGAAGGCCACCACCCACAGGAAGGGACATGGGAGAGGCCCCAGCTGGGCATCCTCTGGGCCTTTAAGAAAACCCGGAAGGTGCACAGGTGAATATCTAAGAAAGGTGATAGGGGACCTCAAGGGGATGGGCGGTGCTCCAGAAGGAAGGCCATCATGTGTTACCATGGCAACAATGGAAGCCTCACAGTGTTACCCAGCATGCACTTGGCATGGTTGTAAACAAACAAAGGGCAAGACTCTGGTCATGAGAATCCACGTTCCTTTGGGGTTGGCAGAGCTGTTCTCCAGCTGGGGAGGGAGGCCTGACCCTGATGCGAATTCTCTGTGGGATTAAAGGAGGTTTATTTAGCATCTGGAATCCTGAAGCATCATCTAAACAAACACAGGCCTTGGATCATGGGGTGACCTCTGCCCCTGGGGACCCCTGCAAGGAAACTCAGCAACTTAGCAGCGGGAGGGAAAAGTGGGTCAAATGAATCTAAGAGAAAAACGATCCTGTGTGCACAGTCGTACACCTCCCCTCCCTACGCCCCCCCCCACACCCCATGAATCTCTACCACTCAGCTGCACACACACATGCAGGTGGTGGGAAGACAGTGGTGCATGGAGCCGGAGTGTGGGGTGAACGCAGCATCTTGGAGGTGTCATCGAGTCTTGCTCTCCTTCTCCTACAGTCTGGAGCATGTGTTTATCCCACACCCTGGGTCCTCTGAGCTCACTGACAAACTCCTCTGTGCGCTGAAAGGTTCATTAGAATGTGGCCCGGTGACCGCCAGAAAGGAAGAGACACCTTCTGCTGGACCCTCTGCTTCACCGAAGGAGCCTGACCCCTGGCAGGGCGGCCAGCCACACTGTCTGGGGAGAGATGGGAGTCCCTGCAGAATCGATGGTGGGTGCTGGGAGCAAGACTGTGCCAGGGCTTAACTCTGGGTCTCCATCCTAGGACAGTAGGTGGAGGGAGCAATTATGGGAACCCTCAGAGTCACCATTCCCTTTCCTGAACGACCCAACTGGGCTTCCATTAGAAAGCAAGCTAACATGCTGCTTTCCCCCAGGCCCTTTCTCACTGCTGAGAGCTGGGGTAAGCTGTTAGAAGCTCAGGTCTTCAGCAGAGACCTTGGCAGAGGTATTTGTTATCTCTCTCTCTCTGGCTGCAAGTGTAAATGACACAGATGATCTCCAGTTACAAATTACCGTGCTGTATAGACAGATCACCAGAGACACCGATTATGTCTCTCTCTACACGGATTCGATCGCCATCGATACAGATTATGTCCCTCTATACACAGGTTCTACATCTCCCACCTACGCGAGGCCACACACTGAGTAATGAATGGGTCTGGGTCTGGGTCTGGGCCTGTCAGGGGCTGGTCTTCTCTTTTTAACATAACCTGACCTTTGCTTTGACTGCAAAGTCCACCTGTGCAGACTGTGTTTAGTTACTAGAGGCTGACGGGAGGGGGCAAAACTTTCCCTGGTGCTGATGGTGTTGTAGCCTGAACACTGCGGGGCTCAAGGAGAGAGACACCGAGTGGGGGCTGGTGGACAGGGCTGTGGGGAATAAGGGGGGATGTCCACCCCATTCACAGCCTTTGGGAGACACTCAATAAAGCCACCTGCAGCAGAGATGATGACAAATAGCCCCCAAGGGATGGGAACATGTGCCAGAGGGAGAGATGTGTGCAAATCGCGGTCTCTCTGGAATTCCCAGGAACGTTCTGGAAACCGGACAGCCCCCAGCCCCAGTGTGCCCATGAAGTTCTGTTGATTCTCCAACTGCCAAGTGCACCCTCTTTGCCTTGGCCCCTTATTTATTTACTCACTCCTTCCTTCCTTCCTTCCTTTCTTCCT
>PVHY01026510.1:0-17203 GCA_004024945.1 Uropsilus gracilis
TTTTGCCCCACCACACCCTCCTCCCTCGAATGCCCCGCCCCCTCCCATCTTTGCCCCTCCGGCCCCGCCCTCTCCAAGATAAATTGCCCCGCCCCGCCGCCGCACTTCTGCGCACGCGTGACCCCTCCCGCCCGCGGCACCTGGGAAGACCTAGCCCCGCCTTTACCCTGTGACGGCGGTTGGCGCGAGGCAGTCGGCGGGTGTCCTGCCCCGCGCCTCCCGGGCGGCGCGCGGACCTGGAGGGCTAGCAGCGGGGTCGTGACGCCACCGAGTCGGCCAATAGGCAGCGGGGGCATCAGCCTTGGCGGTTCGAAAGGGAAAGCAGGGAAAGGGCGGGAGGAAATGGCCAGCAGTTGGTGGGAATACACGCCGGCTCCGATTCTAGGTTCGGGTTCCCGCACTCCCCACACCCACTAAAGGAGTGTGTCTGTCCGGGGCTGGGGTAACCTGTGTCAAGGGAACGAATTACTAGTGACAGTTGCTAGCTAGGCACCAGGCTCCAGGGACAGCTGAAACCCCTCACCCTGCAGAAAGTGCTTGGCAGGGCAGACTGGTCCACAGTTCCCATCTTTACATAGATAAGAAAAAAAGTCTGCCTCCTTGGGCACCCACTAATACAATCTTTATTTGGAAACAAAAAACAAACCAACAATAAAACTGTTCTTTATCTGACAGGCCCAGGTGACAGAGCGCCCCCCTCCCAAGGATGCATCCCTCAGCACCTCCCACACCCACACGCAGAGGATCCAGATCGGCAGAGGATCCAGATCGGTCTTCATTTCCGGTTGGCCTGCGCGGTACCAATAACACACTGGTTCACCTGAGGGCAGGGGATTACACCGGTTAAGTTTTCAGAGTCACCGAAAGAGTTTCCTCAAAATCGCCTCCCTCCCAATCCCCAACCAAGTTAAGGGCTGCCTCCAGTGAACACTGAAATAAAGGCTCTGGTAGGTTAAAGGTAAGTTAAAGCTGGTCTGTTATGGTTAGTTGTCTTACGCTTACCAGGCATGCTAGCTCTGGAAGAGATGAAAAATCAGAAGGAGCCCCATACATGAGCTGGACCAGAGATTCCAAAGCCCTCCCACCACTTAACTGCTTAATAAGTCAGATACAATACTTAACAACAATCATTTAAGAAATAATGCTTCAGGCCGGGCAAGGTGGCTCGTGCTTGTAAGCTTCAGCCTGTGAAGCGGCCGGGGCTAGGGATCGCGGTTCGAGTCCCGCCTGGGGCCCGTAGGAGATCTAGTCCCAAAAAAAAATAGCTGGGCGTGGTGGCGCGCGCCTGTCATCCCAGCTACATGGGAAGCTGAGGCTGGGGATTGCTTGAGTCTGTGGTACCCTGGGCAACAAGAGCCTGCGTTTCCACAGGCAAAAATAGCGACACCTAGTCTCAAAAAAAAAAAAAAAGCTTCTTGAAAAATGTTTAGGGCACAATGTTCAAGAACAATCTGAAAAAAAGAGCAAAGGTCCTGTCTAAAGGACACTGAGTCAACCTGAAGGAGCTTTCACTGGCAATAGGAACAATTTCACCTGGGAAGAATAATGGAAAAGACATATGTCAAATATATAAGTATCTGTAAAATGACACCCTCCTGGAAGTTTTCAGAATATCAACATGATACTGAAAAAATGGATAAAGAATCCAGAATTTTTGGACTGAAATTCAGAGTCATATTAAAGGGACGTTCTTAGCCGGGCACAGTGGCATGTGCCTGTAAGCAGCAGCCTAGGAAGCCATGGTGGGGACTGGGGATCGCGGTTCAAGTCCCGCCCAGGGCAACGTAACGAGCCTAGTTCCAAAAAAACAGCTGGGCATGGTGGCACAAGCCTGTATTCCCAGCTACCTAGGAAGCTGAGGCTGGGAATTGCTTGAGTCTGTACAGTACCCCAGGCAATGTCAGCCTGCGGGTCCATGGGCAAAAATAGCAAGACCTAGTCTCAAAAAAATCAATAAAGGGAAGTTCTTTACAGAGAGAATAAGTGACCAATAAATGTAGAATGACTGAGAAAATTAGAACACCACCAATTTGAAATTCCCTAATGAAATAAAAGATTGAGGTATGATCATTAATAAAATCACTAGGTGGTAAAGTCAATAGGGAGTTTTTAAATAGATAGGTCAGGCTGACAACGTTCAAGTCAAATTATCAATTTTTATATTAATGTGGGAACAACTAGATCTTAGGTGCTCACTGAAAGTACACTGTATCATCTAAGTTTTCTTCGAAATATGAACCTTATTTAAGTCGAATCAAGCTTCTATAGATCAAACTACCAACTGGCAAAAATTATGGAAGAAGGAGGAAGAAACCAGCTAAAATCCAGAATATGCTAGGACAAATGACTGTTTCTTCAACAAATAAAAGTATAAAAGGAGATGGGTTATTATATTTAAAGCAAATTTAAGACATTACAACCAAGTGATGTGGATCGCCCTTGCTTCACTTCATGGTGGGAACAAACTGTATACAAGATATTTGTGAGGCAATCAGGTGAAGCTGAAGGTAAATTGTGACTAGAGCATACTAAAGAGTTGTTAAATGCTAATGATATTGATATAACTAACTGAACTTGCAGAATGGCAGGAAAATGCTGATCAAAGCAGAAGACCAGGGAAGGGTGCTAATGTAGCTATTTCCATGGCAGCAACCAAGTCTGACTGGAAGGTCACCTGAGAAAAAATTGCCCTCCAGGGAAGACAGTAAAGAATGTTCTGCTTTAACTCCAATGGAAAGAGGAGCTTAAGTCTCTTGGAGAATTTACCATAGTTAATAGCTGACCTTGGTGAGGTTTAGAGCCTGAATTAACAATATGGTCTGGAAAAACCTCTAAGTCTCCTTTGGTTCAACAATCCCATTTCAAGAAATCTCTTCCTAGACAGTCTATAACTAAACAAATACAAAATCACTTATCATACAAGGGTAGTTGATACAGCCTTGTTTGTAATAGAAAGAAGGTGGAAGCGATCCAAGTGTCCAGTAGAGGGAACTGGTGGATAAACTTTGCTGCATCCACAGAATGAAATCGTAGGAAACTAAAAATAATGGGATGATTTCTACCTGCTGGTGGGAAGTATCTTGGGACTGCATTGTTAAGCAAAGCAAAGCATAGATAAATATATGTGAGGCAGAGAGGTGTCTTCTCTATAAGAAGGGGAATAAGCACACATATTGCTGTATTTGCAAAAAGAAACACTGGAAGGTTAAGTAAAAAGATAAAAATGACTAACTCAAGCAGGGTAGGTGAGGAGGATGAAGTGGACAGGGGCAGTGAGAAAATGTCACTGTGTTGTATATGGCTTTAAAAAAATAAATAAATCTTTTAACTACTACTTTTTAAAAACTAAATTTAAAATTCCCCAAAAGCGAACAGTTCAAAAAATAGATCCAGATGGATTGTGTCCCAGAGGCCTGGTAAATATAAATCCTTTCTGGATGAATGTGCCCCCTAGCCTAAAAGATAGAGCGAGGGGGCCGTGATGGCCACAACCACTCAGAAGTCCTGACAGGGCCTGGGCTTGGTGGTAACACACCTTGGAGGCAAAACGTAGGGAGTTGAGGGACTCGGACAGGTTCTCTTCTAGGGGGGAAATGTTCACAAACATGAGCCTGTGGAGAGAGAGGAGGTGAGGGTCACACCCCAGCATCAGTAACTGGGAAGAGTCAGACTAGATCTTTAGTATTTCCCCTTACCCACCACTGACGCCAACAACACACAACCCCCCACGAACCCCTTCCACCTGTCCCTTTTACCCACATCTTAGCACTGCCGCCCAGAGAATTCTGCAGCAGGTAGGTAAGTTTGCTGTTTCTATACGGCACATGGGACTCCTAGAGGATTGAAGAGGACAGCGGTCATACAGGACAGGGTCCAGTGTGGTCGGCCCCAACCTCCCTTCAGGTCATAACTTGCCCCTCACCCCGATTCCCACCTTGTTGCTCAAGGCCATGATGACCAGCCCCAGTGTAGACAGGCTGCTGTTAATGGCCTGTGTTTCCCGAAGGCGTTCTCGTTCCCCAGGGCCAAGGGCTAAGCCAGGGTCAAGCCGCTCACTCCCAGCCAGGTCCACAAGATTGAGGGAGGCTCCACACTGCAGGCCTCGTCCACTGTGCTCCCCGGAGATCTGGAGCTGGAACACACTGTGACTGCGTGATGACCGCTCATTCCTGGCTGTGCTGGCCACAGCGCGATTCTGGCGGGCCAGCTGGAGCAGGGCCTCCACCTGGAATGGGGAACAGTAAGGGATAAAAAAGTCAGAAGATCAGTACAGAGTAATGTCAGATATGATAATGAACAAAAGCCAGCACCTGCATTCTTGGAGCTTTCTGTCTAGCTAGCGAAGAGACAAAAAAATACACCACCTGTCGGAGTACTAAGGGGTAAAATCAAATGAAAAAATAAGGCATATGTGAGGATGGGTGAGGGCTGCAATTTTAGACAGAATAGCCAAGGCAGCCTCATTGCCTTAAGATCGTAAGGGGGGAAAATAGGGGCAAGTCATTCTAGGTGAGGAACATTCAGGCAGAGGAGACAGCAAGTGTAAGGGCCTTGATCAGTGTTATCTAGTCAGAACGGCCTGGAGGCCAGAGATACTGCCTCTTCAGCACATGCATTATTCCTCCCCACTATCTAGTTCCAAGGCAGTCCTTGTAGCCCATCAGACAAACCCAAGTGGCAATTTACTCCATCCTCCCTCTAGCCTTCAACTCTCTCCTGCTCCCATGCACTTCCATCCAGTGACTCTGTTTACCCTTCCCCATTTCCCAGCCCCAGTGCCCATCAGTGCTTACCTCTTTCTCACAGGAGACAGGAACATATCGGGCGTTGGTGACAATCAGCTCCTCACTCCCTGGCCCTGCCCGGCGAATCTCGCACTCACCCCCTCCATGTTTCTTTCGGGTCCCAGTGGCCAGCAGGTCTCGGACAGTCTCATTATAGATCTCAACATAGCTTGCCACAAAGCTGTAGGTCCAGCCCTGGCCGCTCAGGTCCTGGGCCACAGAGAAGAGGTGCCTCAGGGCCCGAGGGATCAGCCCCTCCACCTGGGGGTCTGCTCCAGGGCCACCCTCCATTGTGAAGGTCTTGCCACTGCCTGTCTGGCCATAGGCAAAGATGCACACTGGGTAACCATCCAGAGCTGACTGGACAAGCATGGCAATCTCCTCAAATACTTCATCCTGTCCGCTCCCTGGTGGGAATACCCGGTCAAAGGAGAAGTCATGGCGAATGGGAGGGGCTGGTGCCCCGCTCAGGGTCCCTCGCCGCTCATCAGATCGGGACAGACTGAGGCGGGTTGGAGGATCAGAGGGCCCACCAGGGCCAGAGGGAAATAGAAGGAAGCCAGGGAGTGGGGTGGGCTCCCCTGGAAGGACAGGGCGCACCCGGCAGAATACACGGATGTTGCCTTTGAGTTCCTGGAGTTGGTTGTGTAGGCGCCGGCGCTCCATCTCTAGCCCATGGAGACGTTCTCCCCGCTCAGCCAGTAAAGTGGCCTGGTCTGCAGTTTCCTGCCTCAGAGATGCCACCTCCACTTGGCTGCTGGAAAGAGCTGCTTCTGATGCCTGCAGCCTCCTCTGCAGGGTAGAACAGAGGTTGAGATATAACCAAGAGATATAACCAAGAATAAGAACAAGTCACGATGGGGGTGGGGGGTGTTTCTGCCCCCAAGGACTTAACAGTCCGGTAAATAAAAAATTGAGAAAATGGGAATCATTGTACTAGATTAGGGACTACTTGGAATATCCAGAAGTGGCACAAGGAAGATGACGCACACTCTGATACTGAAAAATCCAGAGCAAACCAAGGGAAGGATGGAATAGAGAAAGGACATTCACAAACAGTGAAGCACATGTACAAAATGCCCTGAAGTGGGAATCGAAGTCACTTGAGAGATGAAGTAATTCAATCTAGTTGTTGCAAGCCAAGGGTCAAACAGACACTCAGAGGAGAGAGAATGCCATGGGGATTTTTGACAGAAAACAGAAAGAAATGGGAAAGGATATCGACGGCATGATACAGATCCAGGAGGGAACTATGAAAATCAATCAAGAGTAAGAAGTAGGGCAGAAAGCAAGAGAGAGATGGGGTCGACTGAGGTGGAGATAGGTGGAGGATAAAGGTGCTGGAGGGAGCTGGTTAGGCAGCCCAAAGAGAATTCAGGGCAACTTGGAAAGGGAATCTGGCTCTTACCTCCTGGTCCTCCAGCCGAGCAGTAAGTCTCCTCCGTTCCTCCTGCAATCCCAACTGTTCATTCTGGAGCTCTTGTACTAAGCCCTCCTGGGTGCACAGACGCTCTTCCAGCTCCAGGACCCGGGCATTCAAGTTCCTCAGCTCTTGCTGGCCCTGTTCTGCCTGAGCCCGCACCCTGGCCAACTCCTCTTCAAGTGTTCTGCGCTCTTCCCCCAGCACAGTGGCCTGTTGCTGGGCTGCCCTGAGCTGGTCGCGCAGCTGTTGATTCTCCTGGTCCAAAGTCTGAGTTCTTTCGCGGCAGCATTTCAGCTCTGTGTTTAGGTCACATAACTGGCCCTTTAGGTCCCAGGCTGGACGTTTGCTGGGTCTCTTTCCTCCTGGCACAGGAGGAGCAGCAGCTGCTAAGGTGGGCACAGAACAAGGGTCAGGGAAGTCTTGGCTGTGTCCTCACACCTAGCCTTGGGAGCCCCACATCCAATGCAACATTCCTTCCCCTCAAAAGGAGAAAAGAACAAATGAACTTGTTTGAAGGCTCACCACCTCCTCCTCCCTCTCCCTGCCTCTCACCAATGGTTGCATCTGCCACTTACTGCCTGGCTTCTGAGCAGGAACAGCAGGGCCTGGCTTCTGATTCTTCAACACTAGACAATTGGGAGGTTGACATAAGGAATGACAGCAGCAGTGTGCTTTCACCTCCGTCGTTCTCCCTGGACATATACCCAAATCTAACCCCTGCTCAGTTCCAGTTCCTAGGTGCTATTACCTGTAGCTACAGCTGTGGAACATCGAGGTCCTGTATTCTTGGGAAGTTTTGGACCTGTTGAGAGATGGAAGAGAGGAAAAAGCAGAAGGATCACTCTCAGGGTGGTGTGCACTCTTGATGAGCTGGAACAGGAGAGTTATTTTTTCAAAAGATTAGAAATAAGAGAACTCCCCTCTTCCCCAAGTTGACAAGTTCACAGATACCCTTCCTAGGGTCTAAAAATTACTCAACTTGCCAGGAAACAAGTTGGAACAGAATATCAAGAAGAGAGGAAGAACTGTGTAAAGTAAGCTACTCTTTGTATCGAAAATATTGGAACACATATCCAGATTTGTCTGAATACCCACAGAGTACCCCTAGAAGGACAGTTGTCCCCAGGGAGGGGATCTGATTAGTAAGGGGAAATTACCCAGGAAGGAGAACTGTCACTGTAATAACAACAACTTTTGTACCTAAAAAATTTTGAACCTAATGAAACATATTACTTATTCAAAATAAGGTAAAAGTGAAGGAATGAGTGGAAGAACACTGGATTTCCATGTCCTTGCTCTCTGTCCACCCCCAAAGCCCACCTGTGGTCTGTCCTTGTGTCTGTGGCACTGTGATGAGGACAGATGCTCTGGGGCGGGATGTGGCAGTTCTAATTGCTGTGCCTAGGCCTCGTGTTCTTTTCTGAGAAAAGACAAAGATACGGTCCAGTTACCTTCTGATTAGGGACACATGCGTGCGCACACACAAACATACACTCACTCAAAGCTTTCCAAACCCAGCTTACCTTCTCAGGCTCCAGGGCATCATCCATCTGGCTAGGGCCCCTTTTAAGCCTGTGTCCTGAGAGTGGCAACCGGGAAGGAGCTTTGATCAGGGGTCTTTTCAGTTCTGTGTTCCCTTTTACTTCCAACAAGGGTGACCGCAGCTGGAAAAAGAGAGACCCTTAAGACAAACAACTTCAAGTCCAAAATCCAAGAACTCCCTTTCCAGATGCTGCCAGACTAAATGTCAATACCACAAACCAGAACTCACAAAGCACATGTGAACCAAAACACAGAGAAGTAGGACAGGTTCCACTAATTTTAAGGGTAGCCCTTAAATAAGCAAAGAGAAGTGGGTAGTTCTCTTAAAAGGCAAAAACTCAAAAATATACCTGTTGTGACTGAGAAACCTTTATATATATACCTTTATATAAACCTTTATATATATATATTATATATATTATATCTATTATATAATATATTATAATTATATATTATAATTATAATATAATTATATAAATATAATTATAATATAAATATATTATAATTATATATTATAATATAATATATTATATATATAATATAATATATATTATATATATTTATTTTTTTATTATTTTTTTTTAAAGACTAGGTCTCAAGCCAGGCACGGTGGCTTGTGCCTGTAAGCTTCAGCCTATGAAGCGGCCGGGGCTAGGGATTGTGGTTCGCGTCCTGCCCGGGGCCTGTAGCGAGACCTAGTTCCAAAAAAATAGCTGGGCGTGGTGGTGTGTGCCTGTAATCCCAGCTACCTGGGAAGCTGAGGCTGGGGATTGCTTGAGTCCGTGGTACCTCGGGCAACGAGAGCCTGCGGTTCCACGGGCAAAAATAGCGAGACCTAGACTAAAAAAAAAAAAAAAAAAAAAAGACTAGGTCTCGCTATGTTGCCTGGGGAACCAGAGACTCATGTTGACCATACCGGGGAACCACAAACTCAAGTGATCCCTAGGCTCAGCCTCCCAGATAGCTGGGATTACAGGCACGCACTACCATGCCCAGCTATTTTTTTCTCACTATGTTGCCCTGGGCGGGTCTCGAACCGGCAAACTCAAGCAGGCGGGTGTCAAACCAAACCGCGGACTCAAGTGACTCCCAGTCTCAGCCTCCCTTCTTATGCTGGGATTAAAGGCATGCTCCACTATGCCTGGCGAAACCATTTTAATTAAAGCTGAGGATCTTATATACAGGGAGACAAATAAGGTTAAAGGATGAGGTACTGATAGCATTCAATACTCTTAACATGTATAAAAGTTTTGAGCTCATTCTGAATCTCATAAGAAATCACAATATTCAGTATTAATTAAAAACACAAAGAGTAGTTGTCATGCGTGGGTTTTACTCCAAAATGAAAATGCAGAAAACATTTACTTTGGTGGATTTGTGTTGATGCCCTATTTCTCCCTGAGAAACTTCAACTACCTTCCTTCTTCTTTGTGTCCATCTTCTGAAAAGCTCTGTTGGCACACAGGACAAAACTAAGGCATCTGTTACAAATGTTGAATCCAGAGAGGTGATCACATGGTTCTTGGGCATCAAACAAGCCTTCTTAGAAGTTGTTCCTCCTCTTTCTGGTGTGTTCCCCACTCTCATCATAGGTACATAGTTCCCAAATACAGCATACATGTTGTGACTTTGTATGGCAAATTTCTTACATTCAAGACCCAATTTATTTTAAGTGGAAGTCAAATATTCACTCTTTTGGCTGCTGGCCATGCTACCTTGACAGGCTGATGAAGTTCTGGCAGTAAGTATAAGGCTCCCATCGTCAAATAGCCTCAGATGCAGGACATCAACATCCAGGCTGATACAACTGAAAGAGAGCACTCTTAGGCTGGGACAGGCTGACAACCTATGTCTATATAGCAGCCTCTTTTCAAAAGACTCCAGAAGGAGCCAGAAGTGAAAATGCAGAAGTGTTAAATCTGTGTCAATTTACTTAATCCTCAGAGCAGCCCACTGAGGTGGTGCTATTATTAGCCTCATTTTGTCATGAGGGAAGGAAGGCGCTAAGAGGTAAAAGAGCTTGTCTAAGGTCAGCAGTGAGTAAAAGGCTCAGGGCTGGGCTAGACAGCCTGATTCTGGAGGCTTTGTTTTCAGCATTAGACCATCCCACTTGGTAGGGCTTTGGAGGCAGCCTAAGGAAGAGTTCTGGCTTCAGTCCTGCCTGTGTGGAGAGTCACATACAATTTCTGATCAGGCATGTGAACATATATAAAAAGAGCCTACTACAAAGAATAATGTGTTGGAAGTTGGCTGGCAAGTATGGGAAAGACTAGGAAATAGTATGATCTTGGAAACCACCAAACTACAGGTATGAGGTGGGAGAGTGGGAAAGAGATCCTCTCCTTAAGCAGCCCAGTTCAGTGCCTGGGGATGCCCAGTCCATGGTTACTCCTAGTTAAGATGCAAATCATTCTGGCTGGTCTATAGTGAGGAATTTCTTAGGACATAGGACTTTTAGTGTTAAACCAAGTTTATTCCTACATACACTGGGACATATGGTGACCTTATTCGTATTCCACCATCAGAAAAACATCAAGCATAGATCAACTTCTGATTATAGTAACTTTTAATTCCAATACCAATATCTACCTTCAGTTTATTCATTCATTCAGTACTTCAAGTACCTATTATGTGCCAGCAAATGATTAGGTTCTGGAGAAAAAGAATGAGTTCTTGTCCTTTACACGTTCATGAAACAGTTGGGAAAAGAAGCATTTAACAATATGATTAGGATTTTATCATAAAATATGTGCAGAGCAGGAGGCGGTCCTGGGGAGAGAATCAGATATACTTCCAAAGTCTTTGGAGGCTGAACCTTAAGAATGAGAAAGATTTGACTTAATGGTTCTGGGCAAAGAAGAGCATTCCAGGCAGAAAGCATGGAGGGGGGTGGTGCTGCCAGGAGAGGTGCATGGCAGGAACAAGTTGCTCTTCTCAGCTGAACACAAAGGATGTGCACATGAAGGGTGGAGAGAGCAGAGGTAGAGGGGAAAAGTTTGTGGCAGAAGGTATGTTATGACAAGGCATCTGGGGTTAACTGATGGAAAAGAAGGACCCTGATGGGTTATAGTATGGAGAATATGACTAGATGTGCAGTGAAAGTGAACTGTGAACAGTGTGAATAAATGGCAGTAGATCAGGGCTATTAAAGGCAAAGATAGCATTAACCCTTCAATTCATCCATTCAACAAAGTTTGTGGCACTAAGATTTGCTGAACAACTGCTATGTACTAGACACTGATCTAGGTACTGGGGTAAGAGTAATGAACATAAAGTTTCTGCCTTCTCAGAGTTTGCTTTCTAGGGTGGTCTTTCCAAACTGTGGTACCTTAAGAGAATCAATCTCTATGCAACGTGACTCAATTCTCAAATCTCAATTCTCCCAAAGATATATAAAGCTCTTCCCATTCTGGGTGTATAAGAGAGGAATTAATCCATTGCATACAAATGATGCCTTAGGGCATTAGAGCTTAATTTTCACAGAACCTGTGAGAGCTGTTTAGGAGTTTGAGGGCTTAAGAGAAATCCACTTAAGATGTTAGGCAGTGAGGATGAAGAGAAGCTGGATTATGTGAAACAAGGACCAGACCTTACCAAGAGGTGGCATGGAGGCAGCAGGTGAAGATTCCTGCCATAATTCCAAGATGCCTGCCATGGCTTTATTTTCTTTTGTTTTTTAACTAAACTTTGTATTTAACAAGCATTGTAGATTCACATGCAGTTTTAAGAAATAATATAGAGACATCTGAGAGTACCCAAAGGACCAGTCCTTAAGAGAAATTCAGTTTTGGGAAAGTAAGTTTGACCTCCCTGTGACACAATGAGGTACAGCTAAGGATGTTCACAGAACATCACTAGAGAAAAAAACTGGAACAACTTGATATCCTGGTTTTAAAATGTTTAGTTTATTGCCTTTCCTTACATTAGATCATGAACCTCATAAGAACATGTCTGTTTTATTCACAGCTACATATCCAGGGCACCCAGTAAAATGACTTCTACTCAATGTCTGTAGGATACTTATTTTTAAAGGAATGAAATTAAAGGTCTACCAGCAGGGGAATACTTAAATCAATTGTAATACATTCACATTACTGGCTTATAAACAAATGAAAATAAAAAAGGTGGTGGGCATTTTTTTCCTCACCTGCAGAAATGTATACAAAGAATGTTTATTATAACTTAAACAAATGTAGTGTTGAAAGTCAAAATTTTCTTTATTCCAAGGTCAGATGCCAATTCTTAAAATAAATTATACTCTTCATTCTAACTGTGCTACCATAGTGGAGCTACTAATGACCCATCTCCCTAGAATTTGTGTGAGTTCAGAAAATGTGTTCTAAGTTTTGTTTATTCAAAACAACTCCAAAGGATACTTCTTTTTCTTCCATCTATAAAGTTATGCATGGTGACTCCCAACTTTCCACAATGAGAACCATAAGCACTTAACGGTCAACACAACAAATATTCACCTCCTGTTCCCAGGTCACTTCATAAGATCAGTAATGGATGCCCTGACAGTGCATTAGATCTCACTCCTCATTTGCTCAGAAACAATGCTCCAGCAATTCTCCCTTCTTTCTACACCATCAACTTTTCACTCTTTTGGGTTATTTCTGTCAACAATATACTCTATTTTCTCCAAACTAAAGTCTCTTTCTTGAGTTAGCTTTCCCTGCTAGCTATGATCATTTTTCTTTGTTGACATAAACAGCAAAACTCCTCAAAAATGTCCTTTATGTATTATTCACTGTGCTACTTCTCTTTTAATCCCATCTCCATCAGGCTTTCAATCCTATCACTCCATCAAAACTGGTTTTAAGGTCATAAGTAACCACAGGCTGCTAATTCAATTCTTGATCTTGTTTCTAGACCCAGTAGCAGCATTTGTTACAATTCACCATTGTCTCTTCCTTAATATACTTTCTTCATTTAACTTCCAGGAGACCCTCCTCTTGGTTTTCCTACCACCTCCTCTCTCTAAACTGTAACAGTGGCCTTTCTGTTCTCCAGTTACACTCCAGTTCACTCCAAGACTTTAAATATCAGCCATATGCTGACAACTCCTGAGTTTGAATAAACAAACCTTAGAACACATTTTCTGAACTCACACAAATTCTAGGGATATGGGTATTAATAGCTCCACTGTGGTAGCACAGGTAGAATGAAGAGTATAATTTATTTTTAAAATTGGTGTCTGACCTTGGAATAAAGAAACATTTGACTTTCAACATTACATTTGTTTAAATTATAATAAACATTCTTTGTATACATCTCAAGTCCAGATCTCGCTCCTGTACTTACATGGAACTGATATTTCCATTTGAGAGTCTAATAAACAAGTCAAAATTAACCAAAATAAAACTGATTTCTTCATATGCAACTCTCTTCGAACTTGTTCCTCTTACAGTTTTCTCCATCTTAATTATCATCCTTTAGCTGCTTAAACCAAAACACCCAAAGTCCTCAGTGCTCTAAACCTAATGTTTAGAGCAAAGTTTGGCTGATTTTATCTTCAAAAAGTATCCAGAATTTGATCCTTTGTTACATCTTCCACTGCTACTACTCTATTCCAAGTCACCATCCTCTCTCACCCAGATTATCATACTTCACTAATTCTCAACTGAGGGATGATTTTACTCCTCAGTTTACAGTTGATAATGTCAGGAAACATTTTGTTACAATGGCAGGGATGGAGGTGGGGGGGTAAGGGTGGCAATTGCTACTGGTCTCTAGTGGGTAGAAGCCACTGTTAAATATCCAATGATGCACAGGACAGCTATTGCACAATGCCAATAACGCAAAAGTTGAGAAACCCTACGACTTTCCTATTTCCATCCTTGACCCTTACAGTCTAACTCAGTGCAGCAGGTTGAATAATCCCCTAAAATATAAAACTAATCTTGTCTCTCTACTTAAAACAATCCACTGACCTCAATCTATCTCACTCAGGGAAAAAGTCAAAGTCCTCACAATGGCCCTATCAGCAGTGTGATCAACAAACCCCACCCTCCTAACATCCCTTCCCACAACTTTCCCCCTTGTCCACTCCATGCCAGCTTTGCTGTACAACTCTTTAGGAACTGTTTTCTGGGTAAGAAACTAAGTCGACCAGTTCCACGTTTCTGCAAAAACTGGGGAAGGAGAGAAAACGGGCGATCCTTTAGTCTAGATTATCCCCTTTTCTCATCTTCCACCCTGAGCAATAAGGAGAGAAAGGGCATAGGGACTTGGTCTCAGATATCATTTTCCCCGCGGTAGAGCTCATTTTAGAACACTCCCTTCTCAATCACAAACTGCAATCGGGAGTAGGAATGGAGAGGTCGGGACGTGTAGGTCAGAGAATTCAAAACGCGAAATCCCAGAAACAGGTAAGTGAGGAAGGGGTGGGGATTCTCGAGATCTGGGATTTGAGCCGACTGACTCGACCTCCGACTGCTCCCTGCCTTCTCCATTCTCGCTCCTTCACCCCTTTCTACCTTCGTCCTCCGGACAGGCAGGACCAAGAGTGTCCGGGAGCAGGGGATTCGGTCAGCAGCGGGATGATCCCCAGTCCTCCCGCGGGCCCTACTCACCTGCGGATCCATGTCCAGCTCCGACCTGTTACACACGTCAAGGGGGTGCAGTGCAAAAGAACAGGGCACCGGGATTCCCGGGACCCGTGTTCTCTCGCCCGCTCGCGACGCAAATGACGCGCGCTCCAGGTCCCGGACGCTACCAGCCCCGCGTCACACCCGCCACTTTTGAATTTCAACTGCCACCACCTACTCACCCGCTCCGCCAGCCGGGGCCAATCGTCGCCGTCGCCACCAGCGAGGGCCAATCGCAGCGCCCTCCGCCTCCCGAGGCCACACCCCGCCTGGCTGACAATCCGGGTTCCCGCTTCCCTCACGCCGGCGGGGAGGCTGGCTAGTTGGTTACACTTCCGGTTCCGCGTTTCCTCCCTTACCCCGCCCCTACGCTGACCGCGGTCGCGCTGGACTTCCGTTGGGCAACCAGTCGCCGCGCGCTCTGTCAAAAGAGACGGGAACGCGCTGCGGAAACTTAACTGGCTGGGGGGATGGGGCCGCTGGAGGAAGGAATCGCGCGTGCGCAAGTGAGAACCCGTGCGGCCCGAGAAGCCGGGCGAGCGCCCCTAGCGAATTCAGTAAGGAGCGCTCTCGTTAGCCCCGCTGCCTCACCTGGTCACTTCCGGAAGCTGGAGCTGGTGCCCTCGCAGCAGCAGGTGTGCCCCGCCCCCTGCGCCTTCCGCGGTCATTTCGGCAGGTCTCATCAGACTTCGTTGGCTACAACTTGGCCCCCATGGAAGACTGGCGGTGCACGTAGGGGAGAGAATTTTCCTCCTCATTCCACTTCCTTATGTACCTGAACTCTCAACTGGGGGTTTGGCTTAGCATCGTCGTAGTCCGGAGCCCACCGAGGATTTACTGCTTTCATTTATAAAGTGTTCTATGCTTTTCAGATTATGTGCACCTGCATTGTCTCATTGAATCGATCGCTAAATTCGCTGACCTGTTTTATTTTAATTAATTAATTAATTTTTGTGGGAAGAAAACAAGTTACAGGTAGGTATACATATTACAATACCATAATTACAAAATTATAAACCATGCAAAATAATGTTATTTACTCATATGTGTGACTTTAAAGTATCAAATGCAAAAAGAATGATAAACATCAAATCCATTATTTGATGTTTGTTTATTGATGATTATTATTTCTGGGGATGTATAATGGGGAATAGAATTGAAGAGATGTCCAGAGAATATCAAGTATTTCTGTGATGCTGATTTCTTTTAATATAATTTAATTAAAAAATTTGTATTTATATATATATTACATTATTGTGTACCCCAGGGTTATCCTATTTCCCTAACACCTGTTAACCATTCTGCTCTTTTGTGCCCTTTGCCTCCCCTGCCTTCTTCCCCCTCCTCCGTTCTGCCTCCATTATTCAGCCCCATTGGTTATTTCTAATTTTTCTTATTTGTTTGTTTTTCTCTATATCCATCATATAAGTGAGGCCATCCTGTATTTCTCTTTTTCTTTTTGACTTATTTCTACTAATACGAGTCCTTCTAGTTTCATCCATGTCTCTGAAATGACGTATGTTTGTCCTCCTTGATTGAGGCATAGTATTCCATCGTATACATAATAACACATTGTTGTCACCCAATCGTCAGTTTTGGGGCATTTGGTTTGTTTCCATATCTTGGCAGTTGTAAACAGAGCTGCAATAGTACAGGTGTCCTTATGAATAATGTTTTCGGGTCTTCTGGGTAGATTCCTAGTGGGATTGCTTGGTTGAATGGTAATCCCACTTTCAATTGTTTGAGGGTCCTCCACACAGTCTTCCATAGTAGCTGGACCAGTTTAAATTTGCTGACCTCTTACTCTGTCAAGGGCTTTGCATATTTTATCTGCAAGTCTAGATAAAAGAGATAGGTTTTGTATGTTAAATAAGGAGCACAAAGTCACACTGCTGGTTTGGGAGTGGAACTAGATTTCATCAGCCTCAAAATCCAAACTACTTCAATTATCTCACCACCTCTAATAACCCTGGTAACAAAAAATCGATTTCTTACCAGTGACTAATTTGTAGAGTTGGTCTAGTACATTTATTCTTTTTGTTACTGGGTGGGAAGGGAGTCTTTTAGCTATTAACTTATAGCTGAAAAATCCTTTTCTAGCTTCTCCCTAGAAGCAAACTCAAAGCTTAACACCTTGCATTTTCACTGACTTCTTACTTTTTGTTATGCAGAATTCCCTGCTGCTTGCCAGCAACTTCTCTCAGTTCTCTCCCAGACCAGAAAAGAAAAACTCAGAAAATGCAGTTTGCAACTTACTAGCTTGCCTCAATTTACCCTTTGCAGCTCTCCTGCAGCCCCAAAACATCCAATATTGCAGGTTCTTTTCACCACCCCCAGCCCTATTATATTTTTCAAGCCAGAACAAGACTCTTAAAGTGTAGACAAATTTATTACTAAACAAAGTGATCCTAATTATTTTACTATAGAAAGAAACATATAAGAAAAACCCCGTTTATTCCAACATTGTCCAAAACCTTCCTCAACATTGTCCAAAACCCTTCCCCAAGATTGTCCAAAAACCCTCAGTTCTTTAGTCCTGTTAACCTCACCACTTGTCCAATCCTTCAGAGTACATTTACACATGCTAGAAGAGTAGACATCTTTCTTTGGCATGCTACAGCTCTTCCAAGCAGGCAGTCAATGGAGGGATGTGTCTTCTTCTTGTTGTCCTCTAGCAGGTAGTAAAAAAAAAACTCCGTAGTACAGGAACCAGCAAAACTCATTTTCTTGTCAGGCCTAGCTCACACGGTCTCCAGAAACATTTGAGTTAAACTCAATAAGACAAACTCCAACATGGAGTTCAAATCTCCAACCTCTTCAGCTTTCAGCAGGCATATTAGAGCTTATGCTTACTGAAAGCCTTA
>PVHY01026511.1:0-17197 GCA_004024945.1 Uropsilus gracilis
TCAGGTTTCGGCTCCACACACAGGCACTCTGAGGCTAGCGCGAATCCCAGCTCGCTCCAGACTGGAGTCCACAGGGAGGAGCGGGAACCTCGCGGTTACTCATCACACTGGTGGCCCACAGCAGAGCCCGCAGCTGGGCCTGACACCACGTCCCTTAGGTCCCTTAGCGACCTCACCTCAGAAGCTCACTCTGCCGGGCTTCTTCCCATCATGGTGTCGCTGTGGCCTCTGCAGCCAATCATGGAGCTTGCCTGCTTGCAGGCCTCGGGGACACGGTGTTTGCAAACACCACCCCTGCCCTCTGGAGAGCTTGCAAGTCTGTACGAGTGGCTTCTGCCCTTCCAGCTGCTTCCCTCGTTGCTGCTCATCCCTCCGCGCCCAGTCCCTGGTCCCGCCACACCCGCCCTATTCTGTGGAACCCGCTCCTCTGCTCTCCCACCAGCTGCTGAGCCTAGGGCAGGGTGACAGTGATCATCTTTCCTTGAAAGTCGTGGGTATTTATGGCAGCACCGCTGACAAGAGCTCAGCCTCAGAAACAAGCTAAGTGCCCGCAGCAGGGGACTGGATCAGGACGAGGGGGTCGAGCCAGCCAGTGGCGCATATTAGGTGGTCTGGAAGGCCGAGAGCTGCTGCTTATGGCAAAATGGAAGGAGCTGGGGTGTTCTGTGCAGCCTGGACAGCAAAGATAAACATGGAGAGTGGACAGTGGGTGAGCCGGCAGAGCAGGACACCGTGAAAGCAGCCAGTGCTGAGGAGGGAAGAGGTGGCTGAGGCTGAGGAAGGGGGGAGCGAGCAAGGGCACTAGAGGCCTTAAGGGAAGGGGGTGGGGAAGATGTCTGGGGTATGCAGTTGGTGCCAGTCTCTTGCCAGTGAAACATCAGGCTCCCTAGGCTGTGCGAGTGCCCCATGTGGTCTCCCTCGCACAAGTGCACGCATCTCCCGAGGCCCTCGCTGCCGCCCTACCTCGTGCTTCATCTGGAAGTTCTGCACCAGGTTGAGGTCGGTGAACATCCGGATGGTGCACAGGGCCGTCTCCAGGTCAGAGAGCTCGAAGTCACTAAAGCTGAAGTCGGTAATCTTAAGCGTCTGGGCAGATGGCACCACGGTCGCCTTGGGTAAGAGATGAAGAAATGAAAAAAAAAAAAAAAAGAAAAAAGACAAGGCATCGATCAAAGCAGCCACGGCCCAGCGTCTTCTCACCTAACTACAGGGAAACGACAAGTCGGGTTTACTTTTCTCTCTCCAACATAACACACCAGGCGCCTGGCAGCCAGCACAGGAGCCAGCCCTGTCTCTTTTTTTTTTTTCCCAAACAGCCACATCAGGGAGCTCTCCTGGCCACAGGTCCCGTGAGGAGAGAGGGCGCCTTCCTGGCACCAGGAACACCTGGCAGCACGACCACTCCAGCTCTGTCCCTGCTGGCGTGGCTCCTGCAGACGTTTCCTGAGCGTCAGCCCAGGGCCACGCGCTGGGTGACAAGCGATGAGCAGGGCCTGGACCGTGTTCCAAGTGTTTTCCATTCGAGTCTCTGACAGCCTCAGGAAGCGCGAGCCCCAGTCATGTCACGGAAGCAGCTGGGAGTGGGGGGCTGCTCTCCCTGCCCGTGGGAGCCGCTGGTCGGGGCACGGAACCAGCTTCTGCCCCAGCAGCTCTGCTGTTCTGCACGCATGTGGGTCTCTGCTGGAGACTGGCAGAACGAGCCTGGGCCTGTGGGTCACCTGGGCACCCAGCAGACCTGCCCAGTGACCCCCACTCTGCAGGCCTGGAGCTGCGGCTGGGGAACCTATCTTGGCTTTGGCGGATACTTGTTTTTACGCACATCCTTGCTGATGCTTTCATCACCATGTGATGGCAGTGAAACCTGCAGCTTCTCAGCTAGCCCTTGCTCTCAGCCTCCCACTGCTGTAAAGCACCCACCCCCTGCGAAAGAAGGTTCCTCACAAATAGGCTCCGCCTCCACCCAAAGGAGGGCCCGTGCCCTCTGGTGCTGGGAACACAGCTCCATGCAGGAAGTTCACCATAACGTGGCCTCCCCATCAGCCCTCCTGTCTCCTGGCCTCTTGGGTGGGGCTGGAAGGTCTTGATCTTCCCACCCCCCATGATGGTTGCCAGATGCTTCCATCACTTGCCAATAGGAAAGCTTAGCAGATGGCTGGGGGGGCGGGGGGGGAAGGGAGGGACAGCCCTGGCCATCAGCCTCTCATGGTCAGGGTCTAAAATCCTGCTGTGAAGAGCCCAAACCTCCCAGGGGCTAAGCCCAGGAGCCCCAGGGGTCAAGGGCATTCCAGCTGGGTCTGCTGCTGAGTCTTTTCAAAAACCATCAGATCTGTTATCCTGTTTAAGAGCTGGGAGAATTCAGCAAATGGGGGAAGAGAGGCTTCCGCCTGGCAGTAAGTCCGGCCATACAGAGTCCAGCCTGGCGCAGCTCTGGCCACCCATGGTGCTGGCACCTCAGACTGAGCGCAGTATCCATGTCCGGAGCTGCTCCCCTGTATTTCCTGCAGGGCCCCTGTTTCTCCATCCCTACCTACCACCTGCCAGCACTAACTCCTCTAGCCAGGTGAGGCCAGCATATCCCTGACCTGAACCCAGGGCTGTGCGGAGGGGAAGAAGAAAGCAATAGATCCTGAACCAGGTTCATTCTTCTACCTCTTTCTCCCCTAACTCCCTCTCCACCCCTCACTGAGGCAGAGCTACTCTCAGGTTTACCACCACCTGCGATGGAGGAGAGAGGCAAGAAAATACCAGCTCACAGAGCGATCTCATGCCATCCCTACAATCTGGGAGTGCATGCTTTCTCCCACTCCTCCTGCCCTTCACATCCACCTTACATACACCAGATATGTTCAAACTTCGACTGTCTTCATATTCCAAACTGAGCCAAGACACAAATTCACAAGAACATATGCATCCTGTTAAGTCCATTCCATAGCCTGATATGTGGGTTGAAGGGAAAAAAAGACACTGAAAGTTTACACGAAAGGCTTCGTTGTGTTTACAGTATCAGAGATGGGTCGTCACCGAGGGGCCCATCACTGCGGAGGCGGCACTAAGCCCACCTTTTAACGCAGCCAGAACATGACCGCCTGCCTCCCTCCCTCAACTGCGCTCACAAGTAAACAGATGTTTCTTTCCTTGGGGCATCATTATTCTTGCAACAGGAAGTTTCCCTTCCTTCCATACAGGCTCTAGGGGAGGCTGCAGGGGAAAGACAGGAACACAGGGAAGGTGGGGGCTCCCTACACCCCAACTCCAACTCTCCCCTGGCAGATCATCTCCTCTTCTGCAGGTCGGCGGCACCAACCTAGACTCAACGCTTCCAAGCTGACACCGGCAAATGCTTCCCTTCTGACCTGCAGCGAGTGGCCCATTTCCAAGGCTGGAACTCTCGGGGTCAACCACGAACGAGTCACGAGAAAGCCAGACACAGCATCACCTCCCTGGACACTACCTTCTGGGCATTCACAAGACACCCAGCGCTCCATGATTTGCTGACGGCCACAAGAAGACCAGCTCAAAGGTGATTTAAATAGAACATGACCTGTAACTGACCATTTCGTGAGGAAACCTTCAGTATTTTGCAGCATGGAATCAAGTATGTGGCAGTTCCGAGCTTAGACCGGTCTGCGCAGCTCAGGATGTTCACAGCGTTTCCTTTTAGTGATGGTCTGACTTGTTAGACTCTGCGAAGCAGGCATGAGACCCGTGTCCAGGGGACACACAACACTAGCCTGCGTGTGCTGAGGGCTAACCAGCAACACATCGAAGGATCCTGCGAAACAGTGAGGTATGTAGAGGGGAAGATGGATGTATTGTGGGAGGTTTCGATCTGTGTCAAATTAACCAGGTGTGAAATGCAACTAAAAACAAACAAAACCCTTCCAAAAATACCCACAAAGACTACTGGGTTAAGTAGTCAATTTGGCAAAATTCGGTGGTGTAAACTCATTTTCCTTCTGAGTTCTTTATTTGTATCTGCCACTCACATCTGAAAGACGAGGGAGCCTATATTCCTAAATTGTATATCGTGTTGAGAAGTGATGTTACCTCAACGAAACAAAAATCAAAGAAATCCCACTTGAGTGGACAACGGGAAAGAACAATTTTATCAAACAAATCAGGCAACAGGGTTGCCCCTAGTGGTTCTTTAAAGGAAACTCTTCATTTATTTTACCTTCTCATACTTTTTCTAATGCCTGGACCTCCATTCACCATTCTTGTAAAAATTAATTAAAAAAAAAACTCCTGGGAGTGCAAGTCATTAGGAGGGGAACTGGCTGTATTTTGGGGAGTAGTGCTGGGTTGGCTGAGGAAGTCATTCGCACCAGATTTCTAAAACCATTTCAGTTTTCAGCAATCTTCACTCAGAAGCGGTTGATAAGGAGCTAATAAACATTACACTGGTTACCAGCTCACAGAGTCCTAGATTAGCTACCCTTTTTTTTTTAATTTCGGCATTAGATAATGATTAGAAAAAGGAGAAAAGTTACATGCAAAGTGAAGTGTGTGGTGAAAAGGAACAGTTGCAGGTAGGAATTCCTGTCCCCACACTACACTGACTGCCTTAGCCTGAACAAGAGGTTGGACTTCTGCCCATCGTCTCATCTGTAGGGCGGGGGCTGCTAGTCAATTGTTTCTCACTTCATAGTCATTTAAAAAAAAAAAAAAGCAAAATTTTGTTGAATGAATCAAAGGAGTCTAAGTGGTGTTATTTCATTCTAGATTATAGGTTTTCTAGAAGTCTGAATGTTCTGGAATCCACTTTATTCACTTATTCGATTATTCAATAGAACACATAAACCAGGTTCAGTTATTCCACAAAACAAATAAATCAGGTTCTTCTTTAGCCATCACTAACTGTAACTGTGGTGGCGATGATGAAGCAGGATTGCTCAAAAGTGATATCCTAAGGGAGATGACACAAATAATGGGGACAGTTGCCTAACTGCAAAATTGCAAGGATGTTGGCAGTTTGCGTAAGTGATGTCACAGCACGGAGACAGAGAACCGGAGGACATACTGAACTCTCTGGTCACAGGTGACGCCTAACTTTTATGCATCAGTTTGACTGGCAGTGGGGTGCCCAAGTTATACTTGGTGTCTGAGTGGCCTTGAGAATTCTGCGCTGGCATCCGTGGACTCTGAGGCAAACTGCACGCCCCAGTGGTAGAGGAGGTCACCCCATCTGCTGAGAGCCAGAAGAGGTCAAAAGGTGGATGGGGAAGAACCTGCCTCTTTTTGCTTGCTCCCAGGCTCAAGCTGGGATACCTCAGTGCGTCTGGTCAGCTGCCCTGCTCTCAGGCCTTTAGGGACAAACTGGGTGACACAACAGCTTTTGAGGCTTCTCCAGCTTGCAGGCAGGGCACTGCTTTCCTTTTCAGTTCACGATCATCAAGCCCGTTCCTCAGAACTTATGCTGTTTGGATGAATGGATGGAGAGGCGGATGGATAGGTAGAAGAAGAGGTAAATAGATAGACAGACACAGGTGCCTGTCCTACTGGAGAACCTTGACTACTGCAGCCAATGATTATGCTGAAGTCAAAGAGAATCTTCCCTGAGTTATATCAGTGCCAAACAGATCGAAATAAATGACAGCCCTTCTTTGTTCAGCTGTGCTTTATCAGGAAGGCCATATACACAGCTCAGGACACACCGGCTGCCTTTTACCCAAGTGTGGACTGTGGATGGTGCCTTTTTGTTCAATCATACATTTATAAAGTGCACAGTCTCCTTGGAGCCCATAAAACCTGTATTCACGGAAAATACACTTGGGTAAGGCAAATACAATGACCATTTTTAAATGATTGAGTTTCTTATTTTTGGTAGATGCCTCATTAAAAAAAAAAAAAAAGGCCTATATTTAGTTGGTGGCAAAGTCTCTGGTAGCCTCAAGAGAAAATAAAGACACACAGCTCCATGGATACAAGTTGCTCAAGTGTATAATCTCTATGCAAAAAAGGGTCACACAGCCACCAAACGCATTCTGTCTGCCTCCGTTCTCAAGTATCAGATCTCAAAAGCCTGAACACAAATTACAGAAATGACTCCTAACAAGCCAAGTGTTCAGGAAAGGCTCCTTATCCAGAAAGCTATTTATTAACAGAAGCCTTGGAAAGAATGGCAGCTACTGAACTTGGTCCTCCATAAAATGTCAAATTCTTCCCATTGGTGCCAGTATTCCACAAAGGCATTTTGTTACAGGACTCCTGGATGTTTATTCAATTAAGCCACAAATGTAGAAGAGACTTTCCTCTATGTTCCATTCTTTTAAAAACTATTTTCAGAGATGTGAGTTGACCGGCAGCTACGGTTAGCTATTTAGAGGTTTCCCGAGTCCTGATCACCACCGTCCATGGGGCACGCGTGAATGAAGAACAGGCTGGGTTCGGGTCTTCGAGTAAGGCTCATCTTTCCCATCATAGTAAGCTGTCCAGCAGGCTGCTGCCGCTCACTCTCATTCAGCATTCCCACAAAGATGTGTTCTCAAAGAGAAGAACCCATCGAATGCACAAGGCTTTTAGAATTCATTTTTCCTTAAGACAGAAGCGAATCCAAATTTAGGTGAGAAAGAGACCTACGGCACATACTTAACTTTATATGAGGGACAATCTTATAAAGAATTAAGTGAACAGGCACAGCAGGACTGAACTTGAATTTTTTTTCTTCAATTACTAAATAAACGTGCTATAAATTTTCCTTCTAACATTGTCAGTGATTTCCTTTCCATAGCAACAGGGAAGAAGCACAGACTATTATAAAAACAAAATACAAAAACAAAAACCCTCTTGTAATGAGTATACGGTTCTTCACAATCGTATAAAGACGCACACCAGTAATGCCAAGATTTTATAAAATGCCTACATGTCCATAAGTAATACTGAGAGTAAACATATGGCAACTGGGAATAAAACAAACAGGCTGAGTTGACATTTAGATAGAAAAGAAGCAGCTAAGAATGCTACCAATAAAATCGGAGCAGACGAGAGCTTAGCCTGATACATGGGAAGCAGAAAAATAAAAAGAATCTATCAAGTCTTGCCAATGTGGAAAAGACGCAGCCCATTTCCATTCCCAGTCTGGCTCTGTAAGATTCTGCCAACCAGTGAGGGGCTGTGATGCATCTTGATAAGACCATCTCTACTCGGTACCTGGCTCTGCCTGTGGCAACTGTTACATAAGGCAAATGCCTGGTCAAGAGGGTTCATGGGCCTTGCTGCCTCTGAGAGGTAAAGGCTGAGATCGGGAAGCGTCTATCCTAGGGAACACTACCTGAGCGGCAGGCTTCTCCATGTTTGTCTCTACTTGGAGGCAGAAAACCCTTGAGATGACGGCGGTTTCCCTTCGCTTTTCCATACATGAGCTGCAACTGAAGACACTGCCAGGAAGTGGAAGCAAATCAGCCCAGACTCCAAGACAAAACTGAGAGGCTTGTTTTCAAAAATGAAGCGAGTATGTATTCATTTACTACTCTTTGAGCAAAATGGGCTGGAGTGCGTCCACACAGAGGATGACTATTCAGCCAGAGGGCAAAAAGAAATGGTGCCATATACAGCAAAATGGAAGGGGCTGGAGGGAATTATGTGCAATAAAGCATGTCAGAATAAAAAATACTGGGTATTTTCAAAGGGGATGATGGAACACAGCAGAATACTTGTGGACACTAATAAAGGGTATGAGGTTTCTGAAGTAAAAGGGAAGAATGAAAGGCATACAAGGGCTGATGGCAGGAAAAAATGAGAAGGAGTAGCAGAAATGGGAAAACAAGGGAGTGTGACAAAAATATTCATGTAAGACATGGGGGGAAAGAATTTTCAACTTCCTGCCAACTAAATTACTGTGTTACAACTAGAGAACTTTTCTGGACAGAGGTCGAAGGATTTGATATCTTATTTAAGTCTCTTAAGAACTAATTTTTTAAAATAAAAGTAAAGGAAACAGTTAACAGCTTTCAAGTTATTTTTGATTTTAAACTGAGAAAAACAATCAGACAAATGACTAAAAGTAATTTTGGTAATTGCTGAATTATGCAGACACCTGTGTGGTTGAGGCTTAAAGGAATCTGTATTCGGTCAATAGAAAATTAGAATTGAAATCAGTTGCTGAATTTCAACCAATTGACATGAATCACTTGACCTACAAACTAAGTAACCCTAAATGTCTCGATGCAGCTGCCAGAAACCTCTTTTCCAAATGGAACAACAGATGGTTTCGAACAATGCTTCAATGGAGCAATTTTCAGTTATTCCAGAGTGTTTTTTTCCCTTGCTAAAATTATAGACATAAATGAGAAAATACTTTTCAGATTTTTCTGAAAGACAATACGCTATTTCCAAAGTGAAAAACATAATTTAATATCCTGCTGTGTTTATTTAGACCACCCTTATTTAGGGGGGTCTGCAGAAACACTACTTGTTAGATTTTATTTACCTAAAATAACACATGTGGAAGTATCACCTCACCCTGGTTTTACAGGTAACAAAGCCACCGTGCCTGCAAGCCCTTCACAAATCCTTCTCTCTCTGTGGGGATTTCTAGGTCACAGGATGCACTGAGTTCAGAACGATCCTTGGAGGCGGAGCAAACAAATGGGTCCATTAAGGCTGAAAATATTATATCCTGGGGTAAATAATTCAGACACAGCTCATTCCTTCAGACACCATCGTGAAGACAAAGTGAATACAGCCGCTCTGTGCGAGCGCTACAGAAGACTGACCCTTTCAGGGGGAACCATCTCAACTCCACTCATCGTTCCTGGCAAAGGACTCCATGTCCTCCTCGGGGGTCTCACTGAGCACGTACGCCTCCCAGGCCGCTCTCCCCTTCCCAGCCATCATCTCCTCAGCCCTGGGTGACCGAGCTTGGGCGCTGCGTCTCCATGGCTGCACAGCCCAGGCTCTGTCACTCAGGCGGAAGCGACTGTGAATCAAGCGGACTCCATCTTACTCCTACCTGCCGTGCTGAGAACCGGTGAGCTGCTGAGTGGGGCTGAGCACAGCCTCACCTGACAGTGCCCAGCTTTCTTCTGTCAGCCATTGGGAAAGAGCAAACAACCAACCTAGCTGGTGGATGCTGCAACAGACTCCAGAGCCCCGCCCACGGCCTGGGCCTGAGCACGCTTGTCAGGCAATTACAGAAAGACGCACACGAATTAACAACAGACCCCAGAGTTTCAAAACAAGTGACCCAAATGCCTAACACTTCCCTGCTTGACCCTTGTACTCTCCTCGGCAAAGGAAGGCCCTCTCAGCTTCTTGTTGCACACAGGGCCTTTGTCCCATCTCAATTACTGATCTGATCTACGCTGTCTCAAATGAATGTTAGCCAGGGGTTGGCCTGGGCTGCAAGTGGACCGCAGTGCCTGCGATGCTCGTTACCCTCAGCTGAGGACCAAGAACGCTGATGTGCTCTTCCTGCTGGAGGCTAAGAAAGAACGTGATGCAAATGGCAGGCACTGACCTTACCTGAACCCAGTGACACATCACACTCCTGAGCCCCTTGGTCCTTGGTCTGAGTAGTCAATCACTCTGTCCTCGAGCACACCGAGGAGGTCACCAGCAACACACTATAAGCTCTGTTGTCCTTACACTGACCAAACCCCCATGCCGAAGTCACCTGTGCCCGTTTCACCTGGAGCCGAGAGCTAACTTTAACTCTGATGCACGAAGGACATACAGATCATGATCGTTCCTGAGAACGACCAGAATCGGTGCTACCGTGACTTTGTAACCCTGCCGAGAAGGGGAGCGGAGGAGAGGCTTTTACGAGCATCCATCTCAGTAGTGACCACACTGAGGTATGTCGGGGAACGTCAGGGCGCCCGAGTGTCCCTGCATTACGCAGGGGCGCCGTCACCTTCACAGGCAGGCCCTAATTACCGCTAGAGTCTGGAGTTCCCGGGTCTCCTCCTCGGCAGCAGACGCGTGGTAGGACAGTACCTGCGGGGAAGAAAAGGCACGGAGGTCACATGAGGGGCAGCCACGCCACCTGCAACCCACTCCACCCCAAGTGGAGTGCACCCCACTGCACCCCAAGAAGTTAGATTTCTTGGTCTAACTGCCTGGACAGGGGAGCTGGGGCCAAGGGGAGGGGGCGGATAGAAGGGCAGGAAGGATATGCTGGTGCCAACAATGAAGTCCCCAACAGCTTTCTGCCCACCGCGCACAGGCCTGACTCCTGGTTTGGTCCCATAACGTTCAGGGCATTTCTTATGTATTCTGGGTGTTGGCTGAGCAAGATAGGCTCTGACCATCTGAATGGCAAATGGTGCTCATAAAGAGCAAGGCTGCGAAGGGCAGACACCCCGAGCGCGGTGCCGGGGGGGGCTCAGGGCCCCTACCTCCAGGGTGACCATCTGCTTCGCCATGGCTCGCTCCACGGCCTCGTACATCTGCGTGTTCTGGATCCCCAAGCCACAGAAGATGACGAAAGCTTCCAGAAACTGTTCATCATTCCGGTTGAAAGGCTTTACCTTGCCAGTGTTCTCTTCCATCTTATTAACAAGTTGGCAAACCCCTGTTAACAACCCAAGAAACTCAGTGTCATATTTTTTTTTTTTTTTTTTTTGAGACTAGGTCTCGCTATGTTGCCTGGGGAAGTGTGGACTCACGTTGCCCAGGATACCATGAATTCAAACGATCCCCAGCCTCAGTCTCCCAGGTAACTGGGATTACAGGCACATGCACCACCACACCCAGCTATTTTTTTGAGGCTAGGTCTCACGATGTTGCCCCAGTGGGACTTGACTACATGGATTCAAGTGGGTTCTAGTCTTGGCCTCCCTTCCTAGGCTGGGATTTAAGGCACGTGCCACTGCCCCCGGCAAAACTCGGTGTCATTACTGTCACAACTTTATCAGTTTGAACATCTCTCCCCCTTTTTCTTAGACTCTTTTCTTAGACAGCTGGCATTACCAAATAAGCAAGCAGATCCCTATAAATACAAGGTAGGAAAGCAAACTGAATTAACTAAATTGAGAAATTATTTCACAGACTCCTAAATGTATGAGGGCCTGTGCTGAAAAAAAAAAATCCTAGAGTACTATTTTCTTCCAGACTTGGTCTCAAATTTTAGATCAGTTAATTCCCCAAGGACAATTTGTCCTTTGGAGACTAATTGGATTTTTGTCCACTTGCCAAGTGAACAATTTTGATGTACACCAGAATTTTGGGTCACACAGATTGCATTACTGAAAACCCAGAAATTAAAAAAAAAAAAAACCTAAACTAAGCTAAAAACAATTATATGCCAAATAAAATGTAGAAAAGAGGCAATTTACAGAGTTTCAAACATGTGCCTCTGCATCCAATGAGAATCATACTTAAAGACAACATCCAATGAGGCAATAATGCAACTATTTAGGGATACGGGCAGATCCAAGCTTTGAAGAAAATCAGTCTCTCAAGTCCTGGCCTCTCTTACACAGCCAAAAGTGTACTTCCAAAAGGAGCAAGATTACATCAACGCTACAGTGAATCTTCCTTGATCTGGCTGCTTTATGGGATCTGATTAGCAGTCACTCTGAAGAGCTGGGTGACCTCCTGTCTCTAGGTAAATCAAAAGTTGTTCAAGTTCTTCTTCCACCGATCTTTAAACATCTAACAGACCCCCTACCCCCCCCCCCCACCTTGTGCAACCACGGTGGAACAGGCATCACCCGGATTTAAAGCAGACATGATCTCTAATTAAACCTCATAGTTTTCACTTAGGCAATGTCCATCCAGCCCTACTTCACACAGGAGGAAGCCAGGAAACCAAGTCTGTCTCAGGAAGGTGACGTCATCTTCCTGCAGCCACCGAGAACCACATACAACTGCTCTGTGCGCCTCTCCCCCACCGTAGTATCACCAGCATCCCCGCTGGTCTTGGCCTCTCCATCAACCTGGCCTGCCCTATTCCCCTCTACCTGGTCTCCCCCTGCTCCCCTCTGCCTGGAGCCTGCTTCCCTTCACTTCCTCAGCAAGGCGCTGCTGAAGGCCTCCATCTCCGGATGAGGCAGGTGCTTCTATGCCCTTAACACCATCTCTGCATATCCTGGTGTATTTCAAGTCTGTCTCTCTAAGCTGTAAGTAGCTCAGACTTAGTAGGCGGGACGACAGTGCTGACCCAAGCTACTTCAGGAAGAGGACGTTTTATTATCCTATTTTACCTGGAGTACAAAAGGCTTCCAGAGAGGCCACGGAGAAACATGGCCGCACATTAAATCCCTCTGTCGCTACTGGCCTGCACTTCATTTTCAACACTACAAACTATCCAGAGACTCATCACTGTGCTTCATTCGTGGGCATCTTCTCTGGACAGTAAACACATCCTTGCTGTGTGGCCCAGCAGCACTGGGGGCTCCCTCCAGAGCGTGCACCCATTACCAAGAACAACTTCAAACAAGACACGGCCAGTCTGCAGGTTCCAAGGAAAACTAGGGCACTCATTACCGTACAAAAGCATGCCTCGTGCATGGTTAAAAACGCAAGGGTTGAGCCCTCCACCCCTTGTGAATCCTCAGACTATAAATAAGAAATTGCTTGCATATGTCCTGGCTAGCTCCCAGGTCACATTGTCTCACAGGTCACGTGTTTCATGCCCTTACGCTCTCACAACGGATGTGCCTTCATTGCTTACTAAAGTCTCCTACTCTGTGGCCAGTTTTCATAACCAAAACTTTGCTTCTGATCCCTTCATGAGGATAACTGCACGCATGGGCAGGGAAGAGCCGCCAAAGGGAGCCGGGATACAGCGGCCGGGGAGCCCACCAGCTTATGACCCAGACACTCTACACGGCAGAACAAGTGAACCTTACAACATCCACCGAATTTATACAACACGAAAACCAACAGCCCCCGGACCGAAAGGTATCAAGCGGCTTGTTAAGCAGAACAATCCTCAAGACTCAGCTGTAACCACTACAGCTCATAGAGGAACTCAAGTGTGTCTTGGCCGCTGCCAGCCGCAGCCAGCCGCAGTCAGCCACAGCAAGACCAAGGTTCAGATCAGGGAAGGAAAAGGGGAGACAAATCATCCACTTAGGCAGATAATTTAATTCTCTTCTAAAAGCGGAATGGACGGTCTTATTTATGTAACATTCATGATAATCCTGCTACCCTTCAGGAAACTTAATTCTATTAAATAAAATACCCAAGTTTGAGGGGGGGGGAAGCTGTCTGCCAACAACGTAGTGAGGTAACGAGGCTTAACCAGCCTCTTCTCAAATTGAAACTAGGAAAAAAAAAAGTTTTCCTCAGGAAATTCACTGGTTCAGTGCTGGCCACGGCGGCCTGTGTATCTTTGGCTCTGAGGTTGCTGCTGCTGTGGGGGTGAAGCAATGGAGACAAAGAGGCTGCAGCAAGCGAGAGGACCATCTGGTGAGCTGCTAAGGTGGGGATCACACGCAGCAGCACAGTCACCAGCGTGGCAGGAATCCCTTCCCCGAAGTGGGAGGACAAGACTACTCGTGCGCACACTGGGGCTGTGGGTCCGGCCTCAGAGGAGCAGAGCCTGGCGATGTGGGTGGCCCAGCTGGGGGGTGGGAGGGAGAGAGATCAGCCCAGGCCAGGGAGACAGCAGTGGGGAGGTGGGGTCCTGGAATCTCTGGGTTCCTTGATGCTGCGAGCAGGGTGTGCTCCAGGGAAGGGGGAGATGCTCTCCACCTGCAGCAGCCTTCCCTCTGCACCAAGACTCTGGAATTCAGTTTCCCATCCTCCCTTACCCACTGCCAAGTTAAACAAAACAGATAAAATCAAAGACAGAACAAACACCCCAACTGGGAAGAAAGCAAGGAAGCCAGCAACAAGCCTGTGAAACAAGGACCATCTGAACACAAGCTGGAAGAAGCGCTAAGAGTGAACAGAAGTCTAGCAACCTCGGTTCAGATCACAGAGTTTGAGGTCCAAACTGACAAAGACTTGGGCCCGATGCTGAACTCAGTGGTGTCCCAGAAGGCATGTTAACAGAGAGAGGCAGGGGTTCCGGAAAAGAGATCTAGGAACAGAAAGAATTCTTCACTTAGGTGAATGACGATTCTCAAAAACAAAAATGGATAATAAATGATAGGAGAGCGAACAGGGGAAGCATACTGAGTCCAAGTAAGCTGGAGAAGAGAGAAAGTTAAGTTACAGTAGCTGCAGATAACTCAAGTGGCAAAAGGGAGAAAAATAAGATTCAGTAAAAAATAAACTGTGAGAAACTGCATGCATGCAAACCTATGTAACAAACAGTGCCCGGCCGCCTGGGCAAAAGAAAATATGAGAAGCGACAGACGATGAGAAGCAGACACGAAAGAGTAATGTGTGTTCCAGATGGTGAAATGACAGCAGAAACCCACTCAAACAGCAGTGAAAAACTTCCCAAACCTAAGGAAAAGAGCTTTGCCTTACCTGACATCTTCTAAAATTTCCTCTATTTCTGTAACTAAATTTCTTTTTCTATCCTACTGGGTTTCTCTTATCACTTTCATTATCTGCATTGGAGTTTGGTATTATCTACATCTATGTTTGTTATTATCTTGCCTTACCATCTCTCCATTTCAAGAGTTTAACTTTTCAATTTCTTCCTTTTATTATGAGAAGACTGAAAATTAAAGAGAAAGATGCCATTTTATTACTTTCATCAGTTGAACATTTATTTCAAATAATTTCATTAATAGGTAAAGAGCTACATCTGGGTATCTTTTTAATCTTTATATTGATACAACCACTAATTTCCTAAAATGCTAAATTTTTGACGGTTAGTATTTTTAAATTATGATATAAAAATACACTATAAATTTTTTTTATCAATTCTAATGCTTCCTTATATTTTCCCCTACTTTGTCATTCCAAGAGCAGAGGTAATGTTTCCCATTATGTTACTTAGTCAAGTAGAAGCATTTATGACAATTTATAAGCATTTATGACAAGTCAGCGGATTTTAAATTTAATCAATGTAAAGTGGTATTTTACATGGTTTTTCTTAAATTCTACCTTATTACCATTAATATCTCAATTTAAATGACGCCATCTTGTGTAAAATGTGTTCTGACAAATATTTTTTCCAGAAATTCCTCAGTTTCTGGGTCAGTAACAGGTTCTCTCTTAAATTTTCTTCACTATTCTATTTCTTCATTAGTTTTTAAAAATGCAATCCTTAATTTTTATTTTGTAGACATTCTCTTTTACAATTTTATGGTATAATTTTTAAGGTTTTTGTTTTTCTCTCACCTTCTTCCAGATATTATTGCCCTTACAATCTTACTTCTGGCACTTAGTCTAGTCAGCATAATTTATGATTCTTGAACTAGCAAAAATATGGACACTTTAGACAGCGTAGAGCAGTGTGTGTGGCAGACAAGGAACTGTAACTTCTTAAAAGTGGAGATGCTCTCAAGGATTTTCATTTGTTTGGATGGTGATGGAATCAATTCGTTCAAATTCTGTCCTGAAATCAGCGTGGGAACCAGCATCAACACACTTTCTGGTATATTCGATATGGGGGAAACATTTAGCATAATAAATAGGGGAAATAATTGGTTAAAATAAATGAAAGTTGAATGAGAAAAACATTTCCTCAGCTGTGCTGGAAGGAAAGTTGGTAACGCTCTGTATTAGCAGAGCTCTAGGAAAACATCTGATAGGAAACAATACCACAGGGGACATATTTGGTGATACAACAGGCTCCGTACCAGTCTAATGTCTATAATTTCATCTAAATGTCAGTAATGGAAAAAAAATGAGGGGGAAGGAAAATTACAAAAAACACATGGGCCCATCTGTCTTTCTTTCTGCATGTAACTCAGTGGGGATTCTTTACCAGAATTACATAACGGCAGAATCTGGTCTGTGACATCGAAGAAAAATTATCTACAACCCTGATATTTTCCATGCTGCATCTGTGGGCACATAAATATAGTCAGGAATTCAAATTCTCTGTTTTGACACGCTTACCAAACAGCAGGAACACTGGAAATTTTCCCTCTCAGCCTTGGAATCGAGTGGAGCCCCCAATAGCCAATGGGAAAATCATTATTTCTTTCTACTTACAGGGAATTTGTGCTCTCCAAAAACATTGCCTTGCTATTGCTCTGTTATCTAGTAGGGTGATGTAAACTGTATGCTGAAGAGGTCTGATTATTTCTGGGTTTTTCGCCCACTTGTCTGACACAGTGACAGGAAGAAAGCATGTGATTTTTGAAGAACTCTGCAAGGGTAGTTCATCTCCACAGAGGGGAACAGTGACCCCATAATCACCGAGGTATTAAAAGAAGAGCAGAGGGCAACAGGCTACTGGGGGGCATCTTGGGGCTTCCTGGTAAGCCGGGAACCAGCTCTCACTTGCGACAAGTGTATCCTGATAATACAAATCTCCCTGCCACTGCCCATGCCCAGCTATTATTCCAAAGCCATGCTGCTGAGAAACTAAGATGCCCCCAGTGGCAAGCTGCCTCTGGGGTCTCTTCTTATGTAAACTTCCGAGTAAACAACAGATACCCCTAGTCTGGAATTTGAGAGCATGTCTGTAAAGGTCAAAGACAGCTCCTATAACTACTGACAGATTAAAAAGCATTCTTAAAAAGACATGATGTTTATAAAGTAGTTACCACCTTGAACTCCCTAGAAATCACTTTTTATAAAGTTTACTGGGATACCACCATTTCATTCCTGGCACGTCAGAGAGTGGGGGCTCCCTCTCTCTGGGACCCAGGGGGGGATGCGGCAGAGCCCACCACTCCGCGGGGAGTCATCATGTGGCTGTGAGCGGCCTTCACCAGGGTCAGACCCTGACCCAGCCTGGTGGGCTTCCAGTACCACACCGCGTTCAGATCCATCTCTCTGGGTTGGAATCACAGCCACTAAGTCCCCCAGACAGATACATGAAGCCAGCTTACTACTGACACACGGCAGGAAACAGACCTGTCCCAGGAGAAGGAGCGCACACTTTGGCCACTCCAGCCCAGCCCCTCAGGAAACAACTACAGAGCAAGGAACACAGCTAAGTGGACACAAAGCATTCTCCTCCCGTGAGGTGACCCGTCTTGGAAAGGACAGTGACCAGACCAGGAACATCAGATGGGTGGAAGGGTGATGGCAGAAGCAGGGGGTGGGGAGTGTGTATCATAGGAAGGATGCACCCCAGCAAAGAGAGGGAGACCTGGAGAAATCACCAGCTCCGACGGCCACACCCACTGCAGAGACAGCCCTGCTGGGAGGGCCAGGCACCCATCAAGCTCTC
>PVHY01026512.1:0-17185 GCA_004024945.1 Uropsilus gracilis
CTTGGTGGAACCATGGAGCCCCAAAGGGTATAAATTCTTCCAGAAGCAAAGCCCCTCAGAAACAGTTCACCCAAGGCTTCTGTGCTGTGACTCTCTGCCTTTCTCTTTCTCCTTTTTCCTCCCTTCTCCATTTATTCTCATTCTCTGTCCCTTGTTTTCCTTCTAGTGCTCCCTCCTTAAAAAAAAAATCAGGAAAACCAGCCACCCTCTTGTTTATCTGTTTGTGGTGTGTGTGTGGAGCCCAGGGACCTCCCCAGAATAGTTTATTATGGCTTTTCTGTTTAGCTCGACTGCAGTATAGCAGAGGTAATACAATCATGTCTCAGCTCCATATGGTCTCAGAGGCTGACAAGCAGAACAACCTCTGCTTTGTTTGTGTTTTACTTATGGTATTATGTGAGCCACACGGGGCTGCTGTGCTGGGTTCCTCCCGCAGGACAGATCCAGGCTCCATGTCGCCTCCACCCCCGCCTCCTTCCCCCTCTCTCAGTCTCTCTCTCTCTCTCCAACAACCCAGTCCATGATGGCGACAAAGGATAATGATCAAAACCAGAGAACATTAGGGGTGGTGTTTGGGGGTGGAGGGGAGCAATGAAATCCTATATGCTGAAAAGTGACTTATTTTCCTGGCTGCTTAAATAATTCTCACGTGCATCTTTGAGTCTATTGTCCTGTTTTTGCCTGGAGGAAACTGAGGTCAGTGACCTAGTAGGTCTTGTCCCTGTTGGGGTAGACCTGCCATTAAACTGCATCGGCTTGCTCCCAGACTCCTCCCCAGTCATCACTAAGTGTTGCTTAGTAAAGTTCGGTCAAGGCAGGCCCACCTCTGTAGTGGTGGTTCTAACAGGCTGTCCTGTGACGTCCAGCAGTGTAGACAGCAACACCATCTAGTTTCAGTAAGTTCACCCTGGACCTTGGCACAGGGGAAGTGCCTAGTGAAGCATTTCTCAGAGCACATTCTCGTCATCGAGTAACCATAACCATACTCTGTTATCCTTGTCTAGGATGGATGGGTGGGTGGGGTTCTTACCAGCTCTTCTCAGCAAAGAGCCTCAGGAGACAGACTGTCACCTGTCTCCCAAACCTGAACCCGAACAAGATTCTGTAAGGTCGCAGGCCCCTCTGGCCCCTGGAGAAAGCAAGGGGCTGTCTCGCAAAACCATTATGAAGAATGCTAGAATTCAGGGCACACTCCTCTTGAAAGGCATCAGAATTGCTGCAGCTCCAGCAATGAAGTTTCACCTAAAGATGCAACACAGATGACTCAGGAGGGGAAGTTAGGAATCTGTTAGAGACAGGACAATGAAGGACCCATGCCACGAATGAACAAGAGTGTCTTCAGGGAACTAGGTGTTAAAAAAAAAACAACAAAACAAAACAGCCGGTGGTGGACGGATCCACTGAGTCATGCAACTGAGATGTGTCTGAACAAATCCAGTTCTAAATCCCCTTAACAATGGTGAACCAGTGACGAGGACAAGTACTGGAAGTGCGACAGTTTTGGCAGCCAAACCATAGGCACGAATTACAATAGGTAATCTTTGCTCCCTCTCTGAGTAGACTGTTCTAAGTACCATTCACTCGCTATTTCCTGGACTTCCTCATGGCCGCCCCTACTGCAGATGCTGTTGTTACTGTTGTTAACATTACCTGACACGCAGCAAGCATCTGGTGAATGAAATACACCCCGCCCATTTTCTACTCTTGGAAACTAACCCACAGAGAGATTCCATAACCTGTCCCAGCATCACACAACTCCCGAGGGGCTGATTGGCAACCTAACTCTGCCACCTGTCTGGAGACCACTGCCTGGCATGGGGTCCTATTCCACCACCTCATTCTGCTCCTCCCTCCAGGGGTCCCAGCCTGACTTTCCCACCTGAAGGCAACACTAAAGATCATCAGGTCACTTTATAATTTGACAAAGGCAATCCCCGCCCCCACCCTGCATGTGGCTCCAGCTGCAGGGGGTCTCTGCAAAGGGCAACATAAGGAAGCACTGCAGGATGACACAAAGAGAAGCAAAGAGCTTCCCCAGACCATAGCAAGAGTAGACTGGGGTAAGGCGCTGCCATCTGGGAAGACCCACAGGGACTCCTGTGTAGTCTGGGCATGAAGAAAGGTCCTGTAATGAGGCTTACTGTTTCGGGAAATGCCAGTCCAGCTCAGGAAATGTGGTGGTCACAGCTGAGATCGATGAATTCTTCTTCTGGCCTCAGCCAGCGTCACAGCGGGTGACCCTAGACCCGCATTTGTATCTGGAAGCAATGGTCACTTTGAGCCTCAGTCGCTGAGGCAGCCTCGTGGTACTAGTTAGCAGCCACAGAGATGCCTCTTGTGCCAGTGACTTATTTATATCCACTTTATGAGATCAATGTTATGAACTCCATTTTGCAAATGAAGACACTATTATAGTAAAAGGTTAAAACCCAGGTTGCATAAATAGCATCCAAATAGGAATAAATAACTGCTATGGTCGTCTTGAGAAAGAGGGAATTTTTTTTTTTTAATTATACTAGGGGGCTTAATTATTTAAAAAAGTAAGGAGGAAGGTTTTTATTCTTCCCCTTGGTGACAGTGGAGAAGTATAGGGTGCACGATACATATACAAGTATTTATTTTTTTAGTAGAAGCTAATTGAACCACCTGATTCTCCTCCACCATCTGTCTCCCAGACTCACTATCCCTCTCTTCCCCAACTACACACTGCCCCCCTCCAGCAGTCAGTCACTATAGCAGCCTGGAACCCAGAATGGTCCCTAATTTCACCAGTGCCAAGAGGAGATGGAGCTATGCTCTGTGCACCCATAACAGGATACCTCTAGAAAGAGGGTCCCTGACATTTATTTCACCCTGCAAATATTTATTGACTACCTATGGGGTGTCAATCATTTTCCCCTGCATTAGAACACGACAGGAAACAAAGTAGACCAAAGCACTCTGCCTGCATGGAGACTATGGTCAAACAGACTCATTCAGAACCCTCAGTCCACTCACCTTCCTCAAAAAGAGTCAATTCCCCCTGGAGTCCAGAGCCAGAGGTCCTCAGAGGGCGCCTGCTGCCATATCCCCCAGCTTGTCCCTCACCAGCTTTCTGTTGCATCAGTGTGAGCTGGCAAGGGCAAGGGGCCATCCTGACTGAGCCCAGCCCTGCCCGCTAGTGCCCCTGACCTGCCCCCTCTCCAGGCCCTGAACTCTAAGCCTGGCTCCTTCATTGGTCTGCATCATAAATGTGTAATGCCAGCCTAAGACAGCGCCCAGCCCAGCCCACTCTGCCTTGCATCCATAACAACCTTATCAAAGGGTTTTTTTCTGAGCACGGAGAACAGAGAGCCCTCCAGGTTTTGATTCATAGCAGGTGAAGGCTGGATGTGCTGAAAGCTGATTGAAATCAGCGAGGTCAACAAAATACAGCTGAGAGTGCACAATAATTGGGAGAGAAGCATTGCTTCCTTGTTTTTTTTTCTGTCTCTCTCGCTCCCTCTCTCTCTTTTTTGTGATCCCCTGCATTTTCTAGCTCCTGCTTTTAAAGGGAAGTCTTTGTCTAACACACTTTATTGCACTGGTGTGTACTTTATTTGTATAAACTTTGGGTTTTGCTGACCCGCTATTTTCTCTCCCTTTGTTGTATGTCCTGTAGTCTATAGTAAGTAGTTGTTTTAGGTAGGAGTGGGAGATAATGGCAAGTGAATACTGTGGATTTTCATGTCTAGAGAACACACACACACACACGCACTCATGCATGCATGCCCTTCAGTTTTGTTTTGGAAGAGAAATGTTTGCTTTCTACCCTTTGATGCCCATAGGAACACAGTGTATCATGTGTACATTTCTAACTCAAGGGTAAATGACTACATTTGTAATCAAAGCCTGCATCTATACACCTTTACAGTGACTCCTCCTGAATGGAAAGGTCTTTAAGATCAGGAGCTTTGTCTTATTTAGTGTATTCGAAAGAGAAAGACTTGGCAGAGAGCTTAGCACCCGGGTGGCATGGGGGGAATGGGGTACTATAAATGTTCATTGAATGAATGCTCAGCTGAGACTTAGTTATGCTACTAAGACTCCCCTGCACCTCTGATGTATAAGGACAGATGGATCAGCTGGTGAACCTATCTCTACAAAGCACTAGACCAGACATCACAGAGTCACTGTGGACACCCCCAGGGCCTCAGAGGACTGGGAGGCAGCAAGGACTTATGTGGAAAGTGAAAAAATTCTCCAGATTTTTCAGAGAATACCTTCTTCAGGAAATATATATATTTGATGGCAGTGCTGGTTTGCAGTTCTCTTCTAGACCAAAGAGGAATGTTACCCATTGAATTCCATGCCATCAGAAGAAATTCTACACACCAATGTGTTGAAGGCTGTCATCCCTTCTCACTCTCTGCCAAAGGGGGTTGCTCTCTGCTCTGAGCCCCTCCCTGGGAAGATAAGACTCCTTGACCCCTGATCACATAGCTGAACCAGAGAAGTTCTCACAACTACCATCTCACCCTGGAGCACAGCAACAGGGAATGCTAGAAATAGATCTCCCCTTGCACAAAACGCCCTCTGTATGGCTTAAAAGGGCCCCTGAAGATACATGCTGTTACCTGTATGCTGTGTGCTATTAACCTGTGTAAGGGAAAAAGATTTCATCATCAGATGTGGATTCAAGAGGAGTCAAGATGTGCATACAACTTCTAACAATACTGACCAGATGATCAGTCATTTCAGTCATTATCCTTCATGTGCGACAGGGCAAAGTCCTTCTAAAATATCTCTCCCTGTGCCCATCCAACTGCTGACCCAGTCATTCTCCTGATAAACAAATCTGACAAATAATAAGTGTTGGCAAGGAGACCAGACCCTTATACACTGCTGGTAGAATGTAAAATGATGTACTCATTTTGGAAAAGGTTCAAAAGGTTAAACATAACCTCGTCATATGACCAAAAAGTTCTATCGGTGTCTGGTCATGAAAACTGAAAACATAGGCCCACACGAAAACATGCATGAGCATGTTCATAGTGGCCTCCTTCAGAATGGCCAGTGATGGGTGCTACCCAAATGTTCATTGGGTGGTGAGTGAAAAAATAAAATTCCGTCTGTGCCTACAATGGAACATTGTTTGGCAACATGGAAGACTCTTGAAAGCATTATGTTAATGAAGAAAGCCACTCACAAAGGGCACGTATTATGTGAGTCCATTAATATGAAATGTCTAGAATGGACAAAGCTATAAAAACAAAAAATGAGTAAGTAGTGGCCGAAGACTGGGAAGAGGTGGTTGGAGGGAGGGCTGGGGAGATTGCTCAAGGGCATGAGGTTTCTATTGGGGGGGGGAGAATAAATGCTCTAAAATGGACTGTGGGGATGGCTGATGATTTGGTAAATATGCAAACCATTGCCTCGCACACATTGAAATAGGTGAATTTCATGGTATGTGAATTATATCTCTATAGAACTGCTACCAAAAAAGAAAAAAGAAAGAAAAATGAAATCAGCTTATTTCCCTACCAAAAACTTTCTGCTGCTTTCCCATCACCCCAAAATAAAGCCCACGCTCTTTAGTTTTAACAATTTAGTTCTCCCATAGTTTCCTTTTTCCCTCTCTTTCACGCCCCTAAACAAATAACTACATCCTGAGCTTCTAGAAGCTCCAATTCTGGAACACCCCCTGTCACCATTTTCACTGGAGCCCATCGTTATGGCCACCTGGTACGCACTCTCCCTGTCGCCCCCTTAACATATGCTGGTTTACTCTTCAGTATCCAAGATGAACATCAGCTCTTCCGTGAAGCTCTCCCAGTTTTCCCCAGGATAGTTCCTGTCGCTTCTGTGCTGCCATGGTGTTCTGTTTATAGTCTACTCTGGTGCTTATCACATTTTATTTTAATTACCTGTCCACAGAGTGCCTTCCCCATTAGCCTGAGCCATGACCACTTCAAGGACAGACTCTTTGCCTTATTTATCTTTGTACCCTTCTCACCACTCTACTCCCACCACACCAGCAAACATGTGCACAGAGAGAAATGCAAGCAGTGTAGGATCCAATCCATAAGAAGCAGCCAGAATGTGAGAAGGAATGTGTAATGCTCCCAAATGTGAAAGGGACAGGGTGGAAGAACACACACTTGGGCATCTAAACACCTAGGCTTAACTCTCATCCCTCTCTTCCTGGGGCCTCAGGAACCTTGCTCAAGAACATCACTGCAGTTTCCTCCTCACGAAAGATCATCATATTTAATAACAGCGGCCGAGTACGTTGTCATCGACCCCTACACCAAGTTTGAGAAAGAAGCTTCGAGTACTTACCATTTGTGGCTGCCCATTTGGAGGTCTGGCTCTGACCTGGGAGTGTAAGCGTTATACTGCCACCACAGTTTGCACCTGTGACCTGATCCTCGCTGATTATTTCACTTGCTTTTCTTTCTGAGGACACTGGAGGGAAACGGGCCACTCTAAGAAATTCTTCCTGCCCTGAATTGTATTCAGTTTCTGCCTTTCAAAATGCATTTACTAAACTGGGGCTTCCAGGTTTGACCTCAAGGCAAATGACCATATATCAGCTTCCATCCCCTGCTCCCTGCCCAGCCAGGTCTCTCATTTTAGGACCCAGTTCAAACCCAGTCTCCTTGCAGCACCTTCTTAAATGGTGCTTTCAGTATCGTTGGAAGCCTTACGTTCATTCTGAACCACTCTCTTAACCATTCACCGCCATTCACGGACAAAATCCACACAACCACTATCAATCTTCTTAGGCTAGTAGGAGCCTAGCCTCCTACTTCCCTCTCCTCCCTGCCCACTGACTCCAGAATACTGGAAGTACACAGGTAAACTGGAGGTGACAACCTGCAACAGATTCCATCCTTGTCATCCCTTAGAACTACACTCTCCAAGGCTGCCTGTGGCTGCCTGATCAGACACATTTCTTAAAATGTTCCTCCCTGATCTTCTGCAGCCTTGGACATTTGACAGCACTGACTACCCTCCAGGATATGCCCTCCCCACCTCCCAAAGCCTCCTCAGTGTACTGCTGCCACAGGTGACTGTCCTGACCACTTCACCTGCCCTCCCCCCCCCCAGCTCTCTTCCCTACCTGGGCCTGTGAGTGGCTCTGGTGAGGCCCTGGATACCACAGCCCCCCTGTATCTCAAGCTCCAGCCCTGATCTCTTTCCTCAGCTCGGGCTAAATGTAGCCAACTGCCTTCTGGCCATTTCTACTAGAATATCTCATTGTCACTGAGGATTCGATCTGTATAGACAATATAAGCTCTGCTCTTACATGGTATGAGCTATGTGTGGATACTAATATCTTGCTAAACTACAAAATACCACTCCCATTTTCCCATACCCCCACCCCCCTGTGGTCTCTATCAAAAGGCCAGATAGGTTTAGTTAGCCAACAATTGTGTAAGCGGAGTGGGAATGTTCAGTTTTTCAAGATGATTGATGATAGGTAGGTAGGTAGGTAGATAGATAGATAGATAGATAGATAGATAGATAGATAGATAGATAGATAGATAGATAGACTGACTGAGCGAGTCTGTGATGTTAAGGCTTACATATTTGTACGAGGATCCTCTCAAACAACAGTCACCAACATGTCATTTGGTGCCTACTCTGTGCCCAGCACTGTGCTAAACCCTTCTTAAGATATAATGATTACTACATAAAACCTATCATCAAGTAGATTACAGCATGCACCATGCCCAAAATAGCACAGCAAGCATGAAATCAGACTCATCATTTTCCCCAGCGGCTGGCAATTATTTTAAACATCCATGTTTATAACCATGGGTTGTTTTTTTTTTTAAGTGTTTTAGGGTTTGTTTTGGGTTCCATGAGTTTTCTGGAGTATGTTTGTTTGTACCTCTTGCTTCTTTACCTTCACCCTCTTCCCCAAATCTGACTGACCCTTAGATACTGTTGGCTCCTCTTCCTTGGCATCCCTTGTACCCATTCTATGCTACACTTTGCCTCAGCATAAATATTCAGGCCCTGGTTGCCTAAAGGCCTCTGAGAGGAGACCTTTCCCCTACAAGCCTCTCCACAGCCTCTTCCTCCTCTAAAGTGTCTCTGAGACCTTCTGGATTAATCTTTCTAATATACCAGTTCCAGGAACTCACTTCCTTATTTAAAACTGTCATTACCTACAGCAACTCCTACAGAATTATGACATTTTAAAGTCAGGAGGAAAACATCTGTCTTTGTGTCTGGACTCCTGCTCATTGTTATCCTCCCCTCCCCCCCCCCCCCCCCCCCCCCACAATACAGCCCCCACTTGAACTCACCCCAGCCGCAGCAGTCTACTTACTGCTGTCCCAGTTAGAAAACCCTCAACTTGACTCTCTTATCATTCCCCTCCTGTTCATGTCATCGATTTTACATTCTCTTATCTCCTCCATCCCTTTACTCACCTACTTTGCTGACAATCCAGAAACTTTCTCCAGCCTCAAACTCAACGCCACCCATCTGCCTACCTCCAATCAGCTTCTGTCCTCTTTGTCCCCATCTACTGGGCAAGAACAGAAAAAGGGAGGCTGATGGTGAAAAGTTATGACGGGAAGGAAAGTGCTGTTCCCCTGCCCCACGATGTGTGGTGTGTCTGTGTGTTTTGTGTATTCCAGTGCAGCTCACTTTAGCTGGGCTTTGTCTTCTGTGTTCATCTAGCGTTTCTAGAAGGCTAAATCACACCCAAGCAAAGCAGATTTTGCATGATGCTTAAATTGTTCCCTAATGCCAATCACACTGAAACAAATCCACCTTTAATCAGAGAGAAGCCTTCCAGTCATCTACTATTTCACACACATGGTACATTAAGAGCAAAGTGTAAAAATAGACCTAGCGCTTTGCACTAAGATGTGAAAAAAGTTGAACCGGTATTTACTTCACCATTCATTATAGTCAAATCCACAATCCTCTAGACTGGTGGATTTTCACTGGGGGTAATTACCTTCGCCACCAAAGGGACACTTGGCAATTTCTGGAATCATTTCTGGTTGTCACAGCTGTGGGGAGTGCTGTTGGCATCTAGCGGTCAGGGATGCTGCAGAATGGAGAGTTCCTAACAAAGCATCATCTAGCCCAAATTATAGTAGGTTAAGACACCCGCCTGTGTTTCCTCTGCCTGGCCTGCCTCGATTTAGGATCCTGTGTCAGTGGGATCAGCCAGATTGCTGGGAGGCTGCTCCGGGGAAGGCCTGTCCCTGGTGGAACTGAAGGTTTGTGGTGTGACCTCCCTGTCCTGCTCTGACCTCCTGTGCCCCTGGCAGGCCCGTTGAGATAATTAGGTCAAAACAGCAAGCAGTTGGCTCATGACCAGCTGCTTTGTCCAGGTTGAGCTTCCCCTGGGAGTCAGGGTAGTCCGGGGAAGAGAGAAAACAGAGGCAGGGAAGATAAACTACAGCCCGGGGACTCTGGAGGCAAAGCTCGGCGTGTGGGTGAGGTTGCATCATTACAGCGAGGCTGGAGATTTCTTACCTTCCATCAGCTAATGATAAAAACATTTCTCCTCACAGCTCAGTAAGACCTTACAGTTTACAAAGCATTCTGTGTTTGTTACCTCATTTAATTCTCACAACCACCCAGTGACATGGGGAAGGCAATTAGGGATGGTCTGCTTGTAGAAAGAGAAACTGAGTATCAGGAAAATTCAAGAGGGAACCCATCCAGAGTCAGTTCTTGAGAAATAGCTTAAAGTGGAAGAAAAGGAGGAGCCAAGGGTTACCTAGAGGGGAAAAAGGAAAGAAAATGGTGGGAATGTAGGAGTCAGGGTAAATAAAGTTCTAGAAGATCACAGATGCTTCAAAGACGCTGGTTTATTCCCTCTTATTTGTCTTTAGGAAAATGAGGTCTTTTTTAGGAAAACAGGGCTTTGTATTAACATAGTGCAGTGGAAAGAATGATAGGAAAGGGACCCACATTTTTGAGGTGTACCCAATTTTTGCTACCACCTGAATGGGCTGCCGAAGTTTGCTAGACCAGTTTCCTCTGATAGTGGGAAGTGTGGAATTCATCATGTCTGAAAAGCCTCCCAGGCCTGGAGGCATGGAGTCCCTCCATGTTCGCACGCCCCCCACCCCGGCTGCTCAGAGCCACGTTCAGCCTCTGACTGTGGCCTGCAAAGACCAGACAAGGGTGAAGGGCTCCAGCTTGTGCACGTATTAGTCAGTGGCACTTGTGACTTTCCAGAACGTTGTCCTTGGCACGCCTTCTCATCTTCACCAGGACTGATGGAGGGAGGGAAGAGCTAATGGCTCCCTACCTTTTGGGAAAGATGGCACAGAACAGAAAGGACATTGCCTGAGGGACCAAGAGGTGTGTCTTTTTTCAGGTGGGCAGCTTTGCTGCTGAGGTCTTCCCACTCAGTTGTTGCAGAGCTGTTGCTGCTGCACGGGCAGCACCTCTGGTCTCTCTGAAGCTGTGACCCCAACATGGACAATGTATTTCTTCATAACATTTAGGCATTGCATTAGCTGTGCCTAAAAAACACAGAGGTCAAGAGGCCTAAAGAGGAAGGGTACTTTTTACTTTGTTGCAAATTCCAGGGGTGGACCCTGGAGGAGATAATGTATTACTTGGAGGGTGTATAGAGGGAAATTGGAGCCTTTGAGTTTTAGGGGGGAAAAAACATCTAAGAAGAAAGGAACACTGACTTTGGACACTAACTTTTGGGTAGGAAAGAGAGGAGGCAAGTCTGGGGAGCGCAGAGGTTTTGGAGCCTGGAGAAGGGCCCAGAAGCGGCGTCTTTTGGGGTTCTCCCAGCATTGGGTCCTTAGGGGTCAGAAACTGTGTGAGGGTAGAGGAGAGGCAACCCAGACAAAAGTGCTGAGCCACCGTGCAGCCCAGAGAGACCCAAGTTGAACCTGGTGTTGGGAGTGGTGGAGGACCAAAGGACAAGGACAAAACTTGGTGACTGAGGAACAGAAGTGGGGTTCCTTTCTGTCTGGGGTACTTGTGTGGGTGTGGACTATTAGACTTCCCCCCCTACTATAAATAAACCTATGTTAACCCTTACTGCTGTTTAATCTCTGGGCAACTGCTTGGGTACAGGTGGGAGAACCCACATTGACAAAAATTTAAAAAGGGGATAGTCCCCTACCCTGGCAGGGCCCATAGATACAGGATCTGCCTTTCTGGCACCATCATCTTATCATCTGCTTTGCCACTTGCTCCAGGGAAACACCCTCTTCCTGTTCCTTACTCCATCAGCGACTCTGTCACCCTTACTTTCCCTGGTCTTGAGAGCTCTTTCCCCAAATATTCACATAATGGCTTTTCCCCCTCCTTTGGGACTCTGATAGATCATGACCTTCTTAGTCATGCCCTTTCTAACCACTCCAGCTGAAATCACCTCAATAGTCCCACTCCCCCAGCCCAAGCTCTAGCCTCTGCTTTTACATTATTCCTATATAAACCTAGCCTATTCCTATATAGACCTAGCCAGTAACCTTGCTGATACAGCCTTTGCTATGGAGAATTCTCCCACAAGACAGTAATACTGCCAGTCTCTCCCCAGTCTTTTCCCACTTCCCTGTGGGCCAGTGTCTCCCATCAAGTTCAGAGAAGCCACCGGGTTGCGCAGGTCAGCCTCTCGCTACCTGGGACTGGATCTGCCAGCCTGTCTAATTCTAGGGTACAACAGCACAAAGCCCATTGCTGCTATACTCCTCAGCCATATCCTCCAACCTGGCTTTGAAGAACCACAAGAGCTGGCGTGAGTCATATGTCTGTCTCTCTGTCAGCTCAGACCTGAGGCAAGGAGCAGCCTTGTCATTAATGGGCCCCACCAAACCACAACACTGACCTCCTCCAGAAATCAGCCTATTTATTGGCTGATTCATTTGTTTGTATGTCTGTTGTCTGCCCTTCCCCTTCACCTCCTTCTCCCTCCTTCCTCCTACAGCTTATAAACTCCTCCTGAGAACAAGGCATTTACCTCCTCTGCTCACATCTTCTGTGCCAGTGCTTAGTTCAAGTAGGTGTGAAAAAGCATCTGCCAAATGAATAAAAGAAACTTCTAGATGCCTTGGCACTGCATAAGACCCCTGATGTTTGCCAGTCCGAGGGTGGGGAACCCCAGTCATGACTAAGACTAAATTTCCACCTTGCTCAGAAAAGTGGGAACACAGAATTGGACACAAGGTGAGTCAAACAAATATTGAGAGGATTTCCTTCACTCCGAAATTGGCGATGAGTCATCTCCACAGAACATGATTTCCTTAAGATGCTGACACAGAGGCGGACCAAGGCTGGTGCCCGCAGCCCGCTGGCTGCACATGGCTGGATGACCGCTGCTCGGACTCACCTCAGTCTGCAGAAGCAGACGTGGCCCTGACCTTGGCTTCGCTCGCAGATACCCAGTGCAGCTTACTGGCCCTTGTCCCCCTCTCTGTTCCTGACTCCCTGCCTATTTTCAGCTCCATTCACCCGCACGCCCCAGGACCCCTAACCTGCAAGCTCTCCAAGGCCCGGAGTTAAGTAGGAGGCGTCTCCAGCACGAGCGCATGCGTGCTCCTCCATAGCGCGAGGCATGCACAGAATGTTGCTATCCTAAATTGCGTCCAGGTTGGCAGGGAGGTGGGGGTGGTGCGGGGAGATGGGGTGTTGGAGAGGGGCTCATTAAGTGCACCAGCCACCACAGGAGAGTCCAGACAGCGCCAGGGCCTCTGCTTCTGGGTGGAGAATAGCCCTGAGCCTTGCCTGTTTGGCTGGGGTCCCATCGTCCAAGCCCCGCTCCCCACCCTCCCGCAAGGGCTGTGTCTGTCCCTGTGTCTGAGCTGCCGCAGAGGGTTTCTGGAAAACCAGCCCAAAGCAGAACTCTGCTTTCTGACCAGTTACAAGACTACCCTGCCTGCAAAGCCCTGCCTTGGGGAACAGGCCTTATGCCCACCTCTTGGGAAGCAGGCCTAGGATCCCTGCCCCCCAGCTCCCCCAGCTTCTTAGAGGAAAACCTTGAGGCCACCCACCCACTTCCCAGCCTTGCTACAGCTCCCACCCATTGCCCCCTGCACAGACTCAGCCTCCCTCCTCAGAGCTGCTCCCAGGGTTCCAGGCAGCTCCACCCTCTGCCTTTCTCCCTCCACTCTGGCTGCCATTCTCCTCTTCCTGAGCTTTCCTGCTCTCTGCCTCGACTTCTCTCTCCTCCCACAGGCCCTTCCTGTAAATTTCACATCTGAAAACAAATATTGATTTCTTTGCCAATGCCCCTAAGCCAGTGGCCTAAGACACGCATGCACACACGCGCACACGCACAGAAAACTAAAGGTGAGGATCTGCTACACGCCCGGAAATGAACAAGCTACAAAGAGGGAAGGCACAAAGGAAAGGAAGAAAAGGTTTCTTTTTCTGGGTAAAACACACAGTTGCTATTATTCTCAGTCTCCTCCTGCCCCCACAGCTGAATTAAGAGCTCAGGTGGCCTAGTGAGTGTAACTGCGAATGAGAGGCCCCAGAGGGCTGTTTTCCCATTAAAAAACAAAACAAAACAAAAACAAAACAAAGAGCATGCTAACTTCTCCATCTTGTTACGGGTCATGAGAGTGTGAGACCCAGATTTGCCTGGAGTCCTGGCCAGAAGACTCCAACCTCATCTCCCGCCCCAGCCACCCGCCCTAGCCACCCGCCCCCAACTCCCTTTTCCCTGGGCTAATAAGTAACCCAGAGAAGGTTTGTGCACTTTGCTTATTATTTTTGGCTCAGAAATATTTTCTCTTTATCACCCCCAACCTCAGGCAAATGCTTTCTGGTGTCCATTTGTATGCCCAAGCACATGGAGCAATTGCATTTAATGTCATTTTCTGGGTAACTGCTGGAAGTGGGAGGTCACCAGGCATAGCAAGGACTTGGCTTCTCCAAGGCATGAAGTGCCTGGGGCATGGTCAGCTTCTGTGTCCGGCTCAGCAGGCGTCTCCTAGCCGCAGTGATGGGCCCCTGGGACATCATCTGTTTGTGCTGCTCTCCTCCTGGGGTGACCCCCCCCAGACCCCTGAAGACTGTGCTCCTGTTTCATAGACTGTTGAACTGGACAAGGTATTGAGGTTTTCACAAATCAGGTAACAACTTAGGAATGACCTGGGTTTGGTCTTTCTCTGAGTCGGCTCAGCACAGAAGCCACTCCTCCTCTGTGCTGTCACCTCCGTCAAACCTCAGGCAAATGCTCTCACTATCCCTTCTCTGGGTTCTGTCTCCTTGAGGTCTAAGTTTCCTCCCTGGCTGAATAGCATCTCCCTCCATTTCATTGCCTCAGAGAAGATGTCAGGTGTCACTGTTTTTGTTAAAATGCAGGGACCACTGAGTGATTACACAAGAGCTGTCGTCTTAGGGGAAGAGCCAGGTGGCTTTGCAGCTCGGGGTTGGAAATGAAAAGGGCTAGTCAAGGACGAGCTCCTACCTCGGCCGCCAGATTGGTGACCAGGACCTCAGGCAGGTTGCGGAAACAGATGAGGCCCACAACTCCCAGAAAGCCAGACAATAGACCCCCAGAGAAGGCAGCACTTCTGAGGAAACAGGACTCAGGTGGGGAGAGGTGCATGGGTGCCAGGAAGATAGAGCACCTGGCCTTGGTCGTGGTCACCTGACTGAGTTTGCATGAACAGCATCAGTTTACCATGAGGACCTAGCAGGGTGCATGGCCCACAGACAGAGGCCAGACTGGGGCCTTTCCCGCCACCTCAGAGCTGATTTCTTGCTATAAATGTGAGGATGTCCTGAGAGCCTGCAGACATTGGCTGCCCTGGGGCTTGTGCTGGGCAGGTTCTTATCACATGCTTATCAAGCCATGGAGTGGTGGGAGCTGCTTGCCTCCAGGGGACTCAGCAGCTGTGTCACCCTCTGGGGCAGGGGTAAGATGGACTCTGAACAGCGCAAGTTGACCCCAGGGCTGCTTGGGGGTGTCGGCTGCAGCCACCCGGCACTCAGCTGGGTCCCCTTTGGTCTCTCATACTGACTGGGCCTCTCATACCTATTTCCTAACTCTGGCTGTGCTGCTGCTTCCTCTGCCCCCAACCCCCACCCACACTGACCTTTGGCCCTTGCTTGCACCTGTGATATTATTACCGCCCAATCAGATCATGGTGTTTTCCCTATCAGTCTCTGGCTTCAGTCTGCTTGCCTGGATTGAATATGTGCTCTTGGCCGTTCCTATATTAAATTTCAGCTACTCTCATTTTCAGCAGTTGGAAGTCCAGCTTTTGGTTGCAACAAGTAGCTGTGTGCACTTCTCCTCTCTCGGGGCCTTTGCGCCCACCCCACCGCACTACTGTCTCCCATCCCTCTGTAGCTGGCTCTACAAACTCAGTCACTTTCACAGAATCCAGAGATCTTTGACCCTGGGCTTATAAGTGCTCTTCCCACCCAAACGTCTGTGGTCGTCCCAAATGGCTTTAGTTTTCAAGAGAATGATTCATCTAATAACTTAACCTTGAAGTTTCTTGATTTCCTCTACTTTAACAATTTAACCTCTCTTCCATTTAAGTGACCCACTACCATGGCAATGCCCTAGAACTTGTCATCACCTAGACCATTTCGTTGACAAGCTCTTAAGTTGGAAAAACCCACTCTCCGACCCAACTTCTTAGCCTTCCATCTGTGACTCCTCGAGAAACTGAGCATCACCCTCCCTAGGACCTCCAAGCTCTTAACTGTCTTCCTTCTTCTCTTGATTAGTCTTTATGACTTTGCTTCTTTTACCTCCAGGTTCAACCATGTGACTGCTCCTTTAAAAAGAGTGGCAAATGCATGGCATTAAGTGTGTTAGCTTCTCCTGAAAACCCTTTCTATATATTAACTTTCCTTTTCATCAATTTCCAGAAAAGGAACTGAACATAAGTAACTCGCTCAAGCCTTCCCAGAGAGAGCCAGCTCCATAATTTACAGGGCCCAGGGTAAAATGAACATGGAGGACCCTTGCTCAAAAAATTGGGGGAGAAATGCTCTCGAAAGTATTCCTGTGCAAAGCTTTTTACCTTAAAAACATTGTTGTAAGACATAATAGAAATCATTGTAAGTAAAGAAAAGTGAACATTAGTTAAAATGTCATTGTTCATTTGTATATTGTGTGATGCCAGTCTTCAGTGCAAATATAGAAATATCTAATGCGGACAGAATCACCGGTAGTATGTAGTTTGTACATACATCTGGTAATCTTACTAAAACAGTGTAAACACTGCACAGATTTGGTGATTTCACTCTGGGATGTACTTCCGCTCTGTCAGTATGCCTTATTTTCAACTTACTGGTGAGCAAAGAAAGACTAAAAGGAAATAGAACCACGTGTTGACTCCTTGTCACCCTTCCCTGGCACATCATGTTCTCCAACATGCAGCCATGCAAGTGACAGAGGCCAGGTCTGTTTCCTTCATGGACTGCATTTCTTATTTAGGCCATTGTCACTCGACAGTAGACATGTTGACATGAAACATTAGCAGTGTTCCATGGACCCACAATGCAGGGTTATTCAACAGGATTCAATGTGAGTACTGCATAGACACCTTCAGGAATGTTCCCGGACGCTCTATGCAGTTGAGGAAGCAAGGGCAGGGGGATGAGCACATGTGACTGCTCCCTCCACACGCATGCATGTTCTGTTGTTCCATCAGGCTTAGCTAACTCAAGCTCAAAGGTGAAATTATTAAAAAGCATGAGTGTCAGCAGAGCAGAACTTTCTAAGAACAGGACTCTGCGCTCGGCACTTTCCCACGTTTGTCCCAGCCACACCCTTCATTCATAAGTGTCAGGATTAGAACCCCAGAATGTAATTCCAGTATCTAGACCCTGAAGCATTGCAGCGATGCTATTTCTCCTCAGCTACTTTTCTTAGTGTATTAATTTAGCTTTGTCTTCCTCACCACTGCGTCATATCAAAATTACTGACAATAATCAGATAACTAGTTGTTGAGACAGTCGAGGACCGATGCTCCCTTCTTCAGGTTCCAGCAGTTCCCTGTCCTGTGTCCACAGTGATGTGCTAAGGCCTTCTTCAGACCATCCTCGACTGCGAGCCAGCGAGTCCTACTGTGTATCTTCAGTCGTTCCCTTCTCAGCATCAGGTCCACTTATTTACAAACATGATTCTGATTGTCCCATATGTTAAATTTTAAGTCTTTACATTTGTAGAAGCAACACAAAAAAGATTGAAAAATGCAAATAAGTAAGAATGCAAAATTCTGACATCCCAACTTTTAGACAATCACCATTG
>PVHY01026513.1:0-17198 GCA_004024945.1 Uropsilus gracilis
CCCCACCTCATGCAGCTAATGCCCCACACCCTATACCTAGGGAATACTGACGCTCTGAAGGAGCATCAGAGACTAGTGCTGTGCAATCTGGACTGAGTCTCTCAGCCTCTCTGAACCTCAGCGTCCTCATCCATAAGGCACAGCTAGTAGTAGCACCTCCTGCATCCACAGGCGCGTAGGGAGGATCAAAGGACACAGGACACATGAAAGCCCTTCACAGAGGTAGTGTGTTATTAGCAGACATATGATTAGTTGTGTGGGTGAATAAAGAGGACAGCTTCTGTTAGGCGTAAGAGTTCAGGTGGCAACATGGGAGGAAGTCCATGCTTTTCATCTATGTGATTATTCTCTAGGCCCTTCCCCACTGTGAGGCTGGCGGATGGGATCAGAGCTTCCTGCCAAGTGGTCACCTCCCACATCCTGCAGGAGGAGAGCCACCCAGGCCACCCCACCTCCCCCAGACACCCCTAGAAGCCCTGATCATGCCCGGCCCTTCCTTCAGGCTCACCTCCCTGGTATTGTGCAGGCATTTGGCTTCAATGTCATATCTCTCCTCATCCACCACCTCCACCTTGGCGTGCAAATCCCGGCATAGCTCCTGGGGGTGTAGGATTAACCAGACAGGAATGGGGATGAGGGGAGAAGAGCCATTCAGTCTCCAGCCTCTCACCATTGGGCCTCCCCTAGCCCCCTTGCAAGACCCAGGTCCTGGAAGAAAGCTGGCATGCCCCTCCTCTCTGAGTCTCACTGGTCCTGTTTTCTTTTCTGAATACCCCTGTTCCTTAAAAAAAAAACAAAAAAGTTTCTTATACAAAAAAATAATATGTTAAGAAACATTGAAAGCTATATTGAAATTAAAAAAGAAAGAAAAATAACTAGTGGTGGCCTGAAGAGAACCATTGGTGATATTTTAGCAGATTTCCTCTGTTCTCTTCTCTGCCATCACTGGCATTTGCATGATTACCAATGTTTTAAAGACATTACAGTCCCCACCTGCACATACACTGCATAAGCCCTCTGTAAATACCCCAGAGCATAATGACTATTTTTAAGTATTTTAAAAATGTTTCTTAAAAAAATGCATTACAAACTTAAATCTGAAACAGGAAGCTATAAAATTTCTATGGAGAAAAGGAAGCATCCAAGAAACTGATCAACTGGTCAACATGAAGTTTGAAACATTTGTTCTTCAAATGACAGTGTTAAATGAATGAAATCATGTCCCTGTAGTGGATTTGCAAGTAGAATATATATAAAGACTTCTCAGAGTAATAGACAAAAGATTTGAGTATACAGATAAAGAGAAAATATGTACAAGTAAAGAAGCTAAGCCTGAATAGTCCTTAAGGAATGTAAAGTAGAACCACAATGGGACACCACTTCACCTCCCTCTGGATGGGTAAATAGAGAGACGGACCATACGAAGTGTTGGTGACAATGCCTGTCAAACTGAACTCTAGAATAACAACATTTTAGAAAATGTGCTTGATAGTTTCTTAAGAAATTAAATATATATATTAGTCATTTGCTTCAGTCATTTCAGCTCAGGTCTGTACCCAAAAGAAATGACAGCATGTCTTCATCAAAAGACAGAAATGCTGCTAGTACCTTCATTTGTAACAGCCCCCAGCCGAGAACCACCTAAATGTCTAAAACAGAAGACAGGATAAACACTGCAGCCCGTGGCTCTGCTATGCAAGATTGTATTCAGTGAAAAGTAATGAACTATTAAAAAGGAAAAGACAGCATTTCTATGGAATTACTGGAAGTTTCAATGGCATTAGGATAAAAAGAGATTATTAGTATGAAATTGCCAAATATTTGTAAACTAATTTTGTATGTGCATATGAAATCTTTGACCTCCATGGAGGTTTGTGAAGACTGAGTGGTTCAACTACTGAAACATTTTTCCGGTGCTAAAAAATGAAACTAAGGAGCTTCAACAAAAATGAAAGTCCCATCTCCAAGGCTGACTGGGCACGTCTTGGACAAAGGGGGTGTGTCAAGATCTACCTGCCCCCCCACTTAAAATTATAGCACTTGGGCCACGGTTAGGTCAAGCTCCTACGACTTGGTCCTTGGGGTCACCCACTAAAGCCCTCAATCCCCAGTTCCATTACCCCTCACCCCCAGGCCCACCTGCAAGGCTCACCTGCAGGGCACGGAGGGACAAGCCACGGGTCTGCAGTGTGGGGATGCGCTCGGCCAGGTAGCGGGCCTTCTCAGCCTCTCGCTCCTCATGCTCCTGCTCCCAGCACTCCTTGGCCTTGGCCAGCATCAGGCTCTGGATGGGGGTGACAGAGTCCTAGGGCCTAGGACCCTCGACAGGACCTCCATGTTACCCACCCGCAGCTGGACCCAAGGGGAAAGTGGGCCCCAGGCAGCTGGGCTCTGGCCTCAGCTGGCTCTGGGGGTCCGTGAGTGCTCATACAATGCAGGTCCTGGAAAGGACAGCCTTTGGACAGTGTGGGCAAGATGCCGCAGGGTGGACAGGTGCTGTAGGCAGCAGCCAGGCCATGTGGGGGCCAGCAGAGCATGAATGCAGCCCTCTGGAACACTGAAGATGTCTTCACAGTCCTCCTCTTACTCACTTCTCATTCGTATAGAGAGAGAACATCTTTCCAAGATTAAAAGACCCTCCAGAATTAAAATACACCCCAGGCAGGTGCCCACCTGCAGCTGCTCACAGCCTCCTCAGGGGGCCACAGTGCCAGGTCCACACTCACTGGTCACCTAGCAGTGTCTGGGCTCCCTCTGCCTCTTCATCACCCTTGACTGCTATATCCCTCCACACCCATCAGAGTCTGCCCTGCCCCCCAGGCTTTCACCCCAGGGCAGCACCCAGCGCTCACCTTCAGCATGAGCTTGCGGGACGCAGTGATTTTGGATTTTCTCTGCAGGGAAAGGCGGGAGAAGAATGTGAGGCAGAGGCTGCAGGACCGACAATTTGGTGCAGGCCAGGATGTGTGCCAATCAGGCCCACAGCAATCACCCACACTCCCTGCCTTGGGGTCCCTCTCTGGTCTAACCCCTCCACTTTTGAGAATGACTGCGGTCAGCTCCCCCAAATGAGGTGAAGCCCTCTCTTCCAGTTCAGGTTCTGCTACTGATGGATTCTCACAAGGTGTGGGGCCACCCCCCCACCCCCCAGCACCTCCTTCCTCATCTGTAAATAAGGGTGCTGAGACCCAGCTTTCCTGGGTCACAGGTAAATGAGATCAAAGCTGTGCAAACCCTTTGAAAATCAAGGAACAGAGGCCCGTTCAGCATTCTGGATGCTGCTGCACAGGGACCCTGGAGCTGTCTTGTCAGAGAATTTCCGACACAAAAACTCTCTTTAGCGTTAACACCGTCTCTATAAAGCTGCTGATGTAATCACTCTTCTGATTAAAAGCACCAAGAATGTTCTTGCAGGCTGGACATGTTTTAAGTCTCCACACTGTGCAGCTGGCCTCTCCAGTGGAGTGAGGAGCTGTCTGAGCCTAACTAGTGAGAACCTGGTGCTATCTGGGTGCATGGCATCTTCTCGTCATCACTCAAGAGTGTCATACTGTGCCGGGAAGTAAGTTGAGGAAGTGGATGAGCTTGAGCTTGGGGGTGGCGGGGGGACAGGGACATCTAGTCTGACTCTTCTCATCAGCGCAGGTTTGGGCTAATTTCAGGTCTATGTGAGTGAAGAAAAATGACCTCTGCTATGATTCTTCTTGCCCATAGTCTCTGGCTGGGATGGGCCCCTGGCAGGAGTCCCATTGTACCATTGTCTCCCCTTCATTAGACCCTCCGTCTCTGGGACTCACTTTCATGAGTCTCAACAAAACTTAGATACTCATGCGGTCACTGGGAGATTGTGGTCACTGGTCTAGTTGGGAAACAGTCCAGTTGATTGTCACTGAGGGTTTCTGTGCCAAGGGCCCCTCTATGGCACTGCTACTCCCAGCCTTGCCAACCCATGCACATACCTTCCCCTAGGTCCTTACTGTGTTCTACATAGGCTGTGTTCTCAGCTGCCTGGATAAATCTGGATTGATGGGATCAGGGTCATCAAGACTTGAGAGGGTCTATGGACCCCTCCCTGAATGTTGAGTCATAGAGCAAGGGTGGAAGACCTCAAAGACCACTCTCACCCTCCAAGCATGACCCATTCTGTGAGGTCTGAATGGTGAACTGGACAGTTCTCAGAGTGGGGGTAAGAGAGAGTGACACCCAGTCTGACCACCACCTCAGAACCGCTTCAGGACCAGTGCACTGGGACACTGACTTGATCCTCCATACCCCAAGTCTACAATCGCCACCCAAAATTCCTGCTCCCCTATGAATGTGTGCAACCACAGGGCACCCCATTCCCAGCCTTGACTCAAGATTTCTCTCCTCAGATGCACAGTCCACCTCCACCCACTCGAAGACCTAACCAGAACAAGAGATTCCCCAAATGCCACTTACCTCACTGTAGACCCCATCACAGGAAGGGGTGGGGGGAGAACAGAACACAGAGTGAATATGAGCATGTGTCACATAGCCAGCCACTGGGCAGTGTGGGGGCAATTGGGCGCTAAAGGTGATGGCAATGCACCAACTAGAAACAGACATGGGATTGGGGGGGAGGGGACCACCAGCTCAAAGGTTCCAGCAGAGGGACTATAAGCCCAGTGGCCCTTGGGCTGGAGGTTCTTTGAGGAGAAACTAGCCAAGATAATCGGGGAGGAGACATGGAAGGTCAAGGAAACCTAGGTGTAGGGTTCCAGGGAGAAAGCTTCCCCCATTGGGCTTGGGAGTAATTTCCAAAGCTTTGCTCATCTATAAGAGCCCACTTAGCTCACAGGCCGGGACACGTGATCATTTGGTCAGGGTAGACAGACTCTGAAATACAGGTCCGGTGCCCTGGCAGTTGGGGTACAAGAACTCTGCTCAGTGGCTGGGAGACCCTCGGGCACCCTGAAGACCCAGCACTGAGGCTGGTCTGATCTTCGGAACTGCTCCAGGGGTTGGACAGATGGGCCTCAACCATGAGCCTGAAATCCACTGCAAGAGGCCTGGCCTTCCTGGAGCCCTGGCTGTGACTGCTTACACTTCCGGCATGGTGTCAGGGGGCAGCACCTGGGGGCACAAAAAAATCGCTAATGAGGGGAGTCGTCACAGACCCCCCCCTCCCAGGCCCCACCCTCCACGTGACAGAGTCAGATGCAAGACTCTACGGACTCTATGGCTCTATGGCTCTATGGACTCCAGCATTCGGAGCTTTATTTCTCCTTTTCTGCATCACTCATTCACTCACAAGAGAGCAGAGTCTCAGGAAGACATACGCTAGTATACAAGCCAAAAGCAGTTCTGCTGGACGGGCGTGTAGGGCAGGGGTCTGCAAACCACAGCTGCAGGTCAAATCTGGCCTTGCCTGTTTTTACTTCATCGGTGCAAGGCAAGATGCAACAGGACCTTACAAAGCCAAGTATTTACTAGTCGTCCTCTCCAGAGAAAGCTGGCAGCCCCCGAGGGGAGCAGGATGGAATCCACAGTAAATACGGTCAGGGAGTAGGGCCGGAGCTCGACCACAGGCCTTAAGCAACAGGGCGAGAAGGCCAGGTTTATACTCTCGGCGATGATGAGTGGTCGCCGAAGGCCTGAGAGGAGGAGGGTCTGAAGGACACATGGTGGAGAAGGAAGATGAGAGAAGGCAGGTGGCCCCCAAGAGGCACAACTCCACATTCCCGAGCTGGGGAGGGGGTGGACTGCACCCAGGGGGTGCGACACACATGGATGGCAAGGTGGCTGGCCCAGGCAAGGACGTTGAGCAGCACAGGACAAACCGTGCACTGCTCAAACCTTTACCTGACTTTCCTGGGCGGGGTTTTCCTCTCAGAGAAATAGGGGATTAGACAAATTGTCTCCATTTAATATTTAGCTCTTGAACACTTAGTTTAACCAAATTTCACTTGGAAGCTGGCAGAGTCAAGCAAAGGAACAAAGCACACTGGGTGGGGAGAGCCTGTGGGCCTCTGGATCCCCCGCCATGGGGCCAGTTTGAAGCCCCCTGAGCCAGTGACCCTGGGGTGCCCTTTACTCCAATAGTTGGAGGCTAAGGCAAGGGGTCCTTCAGGCTGAGGAGGGGCGAGTCCTGAAGTCTGATATGAAGTCTTGTCTGGACAAAGAGCATTCCAGTGTGTGTGTGTGTGTGTGTGTGTGTGTGTGTGTGTGTGTCTGTGTGTGTCTGTGTGTGTCTGTGTGTGTCTGTGTGTCTGTATGTCTGTGTGTGTGTTGGGGGGGTCCAAAGGACCGAGAGGAAGGGGACAACTAGAGTGGGGCAGGTGTGCAAGGCAGGTCAGGACCTCTGAGCTGTCACGACGGGAAGCAAAGGGGAGAAGGACGTGATGTACAGAGTCCAGAGTTGGGATTTGGTCCAAACACCTGGTTTAGAACAGGTGAGGCAGAATCAAAAGTCCCCTTGTGAAGTGACGACTCATGACTTCATCCCAGAGTTGCCTTACTTTTCCCCTTTCCCTTCTGCCACCAAAGCCTCCTTCTCCACCCCATGAACCCAGCCTTGCCACCTCTCTGAATCTTCCCGTCTGCCTCTGCCACTCAGGGAGGAGGAGGGGGAGGGGGGCATAGGAGGGGGCAGGGAGGTGACCCCAGAGTCTCAGCTGTCACCCTGGAGTCCAGAGGGAGAGGCAGGAGCCGACCCGTAAATTCCCGAGATGCTTGGCCAGAGTTAGATTTTATCACCAGCTGCTTATTCGGAGGGCTTTGCGCCTCTGAAGACACTGAGGCCCAAACAGAAACACCAGCTGGTGGAGCAGCACCCGGCCCACCTGTCCACCCTCACTGCCCTCCCAGAGGGCACCAGGTCCCCGGAGCAAGGCCATGCCTCACCCATGGGGGGACCTGTGGCCACGTGCCCCGCTCCTCAGAGAACCCACTCCCACAGCATGGCGCCCACCTCCCAAGACCCATCCCGGCCCCCAGCCACGCTCTGAGACCTGACCCCCAGTCTGCCCCTCTGACCAACCCGAGGTCAAGGGGTCTCCGGCCTGCGCGCTGACACCCGCCAGACAGGACCCCTTGGCAGGTCCCTGGAAGGCAAGCAGGGACCTGATAAGGAGCCAGGATGTAGATAGCAGCCAGTGGAGGGGGAGCAGCATTCCATGCCCCACGAGTAGCAAGCTGGGAGATAATTTGAAAATCCACAGTCCGGAAGGGAGCCAAAGACCCCAGTGGGGGGCTAGGGTGGGGGGTGGGGGGTGATGTCAGCTGTGCTTTCCCACCTCCGAGGCCCCAGGAGGTAGACCGTACTATCCGCTGGACTACCAGGCTGAGGCGGTAGGTATGAGTGTGTGTGTCTACGTGTGAGTGTGTAGGGGTTGTGTGCCTGATCTCTTTCCACACCTAATAATGAGGGACACAGCCTAGTGTGGTCTGTGCTCTTCCCCACTCCCCCTCTCTGACCTTGATCCCCAGCTCAAGGTCGTCTCTGTCCTCCTGGACACACCCCTAACAAGGGGTGTGCTCCCAGCCCTGTGGCTGTAGGTGTCTGCCACACACTGCACCCTGTCTTCACTCTGAGCAGGAAAGCCTGATCTGAGGGCTGCGGGGGGACTGTCTCCCCAACCTGGCACAGGTACCATCCTTAGCATCCCCTGCACCAGTAAGAGACACCCATCCCCAGCCCCAGTGGTGGGACCCACAGCAGAAGGTGCCCTCACGTAGGGGTTCACAGATTCTCCAGCACCCACCCCAAATGGTGTCACCATTTACCTCCCCAGGGCCCCCCCACACCTCCTTAAAGTGGGGAAGAACGGCTGTCAGGCCGCTTCCACCTGCACAACTGAGTGGACGGGGGAGCTCAGCGTATCCCGCAAACAAAGGCGCAAGATGGTTTCCGGGGTAGATGGTGTGGTCCTGTCTTCCGGGCTCCCTGAAGGGCTGGAGCCCCCAGAGCAGCTTCTTCCCCTGCCTGCCCACCGCATCCCTCACTGTTCCTGCTCACTGGGCACTTGCTAAGCTTCTAGAGGCCACCCCTCTGTGCTGGTTCTCTGACCCCCAGTGCTACCCGTCCCTTGGGCACCCTTCCCTCCTGACACCTGCAGGGCAGCCAGGCATGAAGACACCCCCAGGCTCTGCCCAGAGCTCCTCAAGCTCCCTGGGACACCTCAATTCTCAGCTCCCGACCTGCACACCTTCAGCAACAGTTTTGCAGGACAGACAATCTAGGGACTCATGGAGCAAACCCAGTGGTACAGAGAAAACACCTTCCTCCACCTCCAAGCCCCCTCTTTCTCCTGGAAATCCAGCCTAGTTTCCAGGCTCCTCCTTCAGTCACTTTCTAGCTCCACACTCACCTCGTCCGTCTGTCTGTCCTGTGGGTTGCACTGTCTGTGTCTCCAGCTGACTGCAGACTGAGGGCCAGAGCACAGGGGAGACTATGAAAACAAGACCAACAGCAACTGGCCAGTAAAAATAGAAACGACCCACCGCCCCTCCTCCCCCCCAACACAGACACAGACACACATGCCTCTCAGAGCAGACACACAGACACACAGGCATGAAGACACAGATGGGCCAGGCCCAGGTGCACACACAAACCTACACACCAGAGGCCACCCGCTGGGCACACCCAGAACCCCACCTGGAGAGTCACCAGGATTCAGGACTTGGGGGGTGGAAGGAAGCACATGTAGCAGGTTTCAGGGTGTCCCCAGGTAGAGCTAATGTAGTGTGCCTACCTTGTGTGTCCACCTTGCACTCTTGGAACCTGGAGGTCTGAGATGGTCCGTGCCCACTCCAGGTTGATTTCCAGGAATCTATGTTCCCGTCTTCCAAAGGCACCCTGAGTTCCCTACCCAGCACTCATTCAACCCCACCCAGAACTTGGGGAGACTAACCCCCCTCCTCGCCCTATCCTTTGTCTCCACTTAAATACCAACAGAATCCAGGGAGCTGGTGCCGGAGGGGCTGCACCTGTTCACCGGGTATTTTTAGGGTGGCTGACGAACACATAATACCCATCCTAGCGTCGGAGAAGGACAATGCCTACTATGTTAATCCCGTGGCTATTATCGTCAGCCATCTCATAGGTCAGGAGCCCAGGCTGGGGCAGAGTAGGCAGGGTGCTGACCCTCCGTGGGGGCAGGTAGAAGCCTTCGTATCACAGGGGGAGACACGCTCATGGTGCCCACCAAGGAGAACAGCTCCACCCTCGGACACTGCTGTTCTGGTGCCCAACTGAGCTTGCTCTAACTCGATGCTGGTCAGGTCAGCTTTGGGGAGCCTCCATGTTAAAGGACCCCGATAAAGACTGGGGTCTGGAATGTTGGGGGGTTTGGGACACAAGGTTCCATGTGCAAGGACTGGACTAGACAAGCATCAGTCAAGGAGGAGCAGATGGTAGTCAGAGAAGGAACTCGGAGGCTGGAGGATGAGTCTCCTGGGGTTTATTTTGTTGGTTTCTTTTATTTCTAAGTCTTATAAGACCTTAAGTACCACGCAAAAATGAATTGTCTGCACAACTTTTAGAAAGACTAAGAACAGATTAACAAACCAAGGAGCAAAGAGGGTCAAACTATCGCAGAAGTCGGCAGCCAGATGCTCTGTGCAGGACAATCTCTACAGCAGGCTCCTCTCTACAGGGGCCACGAGAGGCTAGGCCTCTGCTCATCCTCAAACTGTTCAGGCAAGAGGGGAAGGGGTTCTGTCCCAAGTCCCAGGGTGCATGAAACCACACGGTGTCCTGAATCCATGTCTCCGCATTCAGGCCCCTATGCACCCTCAGGTGTAGAAAAAGGAGGCTTCATCCTCAGACACGCCTCTTTTCCAGGTCTTTCTCCCATGCCCACTGACCTCCAAGGACATACCATTACACCTGCTGCCCTGCCCCTGCCCCTGCCTTGCTCTGTACCTGCTCCAGTCTCACCTGTGTGTGGAGTGGGTACAAGGCCTCTGGAGCGCTCCAGCCCCCAAAGACCTGCCAACTCTGGCAGGAGGCTGGCCACACACAGATGAGCAGCCCCCACTCTGTCCTAGCCAAGAGTACCACAGCAGCCTGCCTCCCTACTCATGGTGATCCTCATAAAGAGCCGATGGGCCCAGGACCCAGCTCCCATTCTGCCCACAGAGTGAAGACAGCTGTACCCAGAGGATTGAGGCTTGATCACCCCATAGAGAGAACTCTCTCCAGACAGAACCAGAAACAGTATGGGCCCAGGCATAGCCTGGCATCAGGACCAGTGGGGCCAGGTAAGGATGCTGAGGCTCTGAAGATGGAGGGAGGGACTGAAGCTGAAAAAGACAAGGAACCCATCTCCCAGCAGAGCCTCCAGGGGCAGAAGGCCTGTTAGCCTGAGGCTGACCTGGGACTTCTGGGTGATTAGATTTGTGTTGTTTCGAATCATTACATTCATGCTGATTTGTTACAGCTGTAATAACTAACACTGCAGCGCCTGGCTGGGCTGTGTGCTTAGTGGTTAAGGTTGGACGTTGCAGGACAGCAGAGAGGGATGACTGTCCAGCGGATTCACGGAGCCCTGGAGAAAACCCAGAGAAGAGGCCACTGGTGAGTGAGCCAGGTCTCCTCACCCCAGGCCAGTACCTAGCAAGCTGTACCCTCCCTGCCCCTGAGGGAGGCATCACTGCCAACTTGAGACCCCTTCTGACCCCTGCACTCACTCTCGTTTTATCCCAGTCACAGAGCCAGAACCTAAGCCACCCAGCTCCATCAGGGCTCCTTACGTAAATTGGAAGGCAGCGCCACCTGCTGGTCTATGAAGGGACTCAGCCCCACTGGTCCATGGGACTGCTGAGGCTCTAAGGCTTTTGCCATTGCTCCCCACCAGCTCCCCAAGCGGCAGTTCTATCCACTTCCCCCATCTCTCACTTGGCTCTATGAGGTCACTTGGCCTCCTGTAATTTGGGGCTCAGTTTTGTGTGAAATGCTAACACTGGTCTTTTTCGTAGGCCTGATTCCAGCCTCCTCTCCAAGCCCTGCCCTCCACTGATTGGTGAGTCTCCAGCTTTAGCTCCCTTCCCACCATTAGTTCTAACATGCTCCAGGCCTTCCAGAGTCCAACCAGAGAACTTCAGAGTGCTGCAGGAATGACCCAGCTGCAAACCGTCCCCTTGGGACATGGTGACCTGAGTCTGACTCCATGGGGATGCCCCACCCTAGGATAATACTGATGGCCTTCCAGGACTTCCCTTAGCCTCTCGTTAGCATCCAGAGGGAGTCTGAGGCAACCTGGAGCAGAAGCCCAGCCCCAAGGGAATGGCCTGTGTGAACCAGGTCTTCTCAGGTCTCCTGGGACTTCGCAGCTCAGTGGAAAGTTCCAGAGTGAGAACAATAGTCAGAAGAAGGAACGAGGACCTGGCTTGCCAGATGTAGGGGGATGGGGAGTGGGGGGAGCCTAGAGAGGTTTCCAACCTTGAGGCCCTCAGGCTTCCAGTCATGGTTCACAGGAGGCCAGAGATAGTGGAGTCAGGGCCCATTTCCCCCTGCTGCCACCTGTCAGCCCCACTGCTTTGTCTTGTCAAGGAGGCTAAAGAGCCCAAATTAGCAAGTGACAAGGCCCAGGGCTTCTGCCTCCCAGCCCCCTCCTGTCACACACCCCTCCCCCACTGCTCAGGGCCCTTCCAGGTGACAACCCACACAGACAGCTGCCCTCAGCTCCCAGCTCCTTCTAAACCCACCAGCATCCCAGGAACCAAGGTTCCTGCACCTGAGAGAGGAGGCAAACCAGGGGGCCAGGGAGGCTAGGACAGAGGAAACAGGACTGAAAAGTGGTCCCCACATGGATTTCTGTCACAAATCAGCCTCACCAGCTGCCAGAACCCATGACATTAGAGACACAGGGAGGCAGGGTGAGGGCACACTCAGTCTCCCTCAACACACTCACTGCTGTAACCAAGCCCCTCCCACCCCATCCCTCCTTGTGAATCTGGGGAGAACTGGCAGGCCCACCCCAGCAGGTTGCCACAAAGGGAACTCAAGGTCACACCTAGGAAGGGTCTGGCACAGGCAGGCACTTCAAGAACTTTAGCTCCAGTTTGGTCTCATTGAAGCCTCAAGGAAATACCTTGATGCAAGCACTGTTATTCAGCCCATTTTAGGCTAGAATGGTTAACAGCTCACCCAAGCTTCCCCAGAAAAGAAGAGACACCTCAGGACCAGTACCCAGGCCTCTGGCTCCTGAGCCAGCCCACCCCTGCCATCTGCTCAGAGGAGCACAGGCAAGAGGCCACTGTGAAGACCCTCATTTTCAGCCAGCGTGGTGGCGCCCACTGGGAACTAGTAATGGCCTGGTCTTGGGCCTTCACAGCTCCATTTAATTCACTCTGACATTAAAAACTGTAAGTGATGCCTTGAATTGTAGGTTATCTACTTAATTGTAGGAGGTTTGGCTGCATAGCAACAAATGGCATTAGCTGTGATTATTGAGGCTGAGATAGCATCAGATGGTCCTTCCCTCCTCTCCCCCTGGAGGCTGGGGTGGGGTGGAGATGGGGTTTTGGGAGTCACATCAGGCAAGCTGGAAACAGGAGATCGGAGATCAATACAGCAGGAAGAGGTCCCACCATGGGACCACACCGTGGTCCCCAGCAGGCTCAGTGCTGGGGAGGACCTGTGACCTGCAGATCCATGTTGTCCACTCAAAACTCCATTCATTCAAAGGCCACACCTCACCATCCTACCTCCCCCAATCACCTTCTCCAGGTCAGCTCTGTCACCTGCTAGGTTCATCCACCTGAAATCGGGTGGAGATAGAGAGACTTACTTTCTAACTATAGCCTATAACTCAAAAATCCTCTTTTTCCAGCCTTACCCTGAATGCAGGCTCAAGGCTGTAGTACCATGCATTTTTACTGACCACCTACTATTGTTATGTGGAATTCCCTGCTGCTTGCCAGCAGCTTCTATCAGCCTTTTCTCTCCCAGACCGGAGGAAAGAAATCTCTTACTTGCACTTTATCCTTCTTTGGGTCCTTTACCACCCACAGTGATTTTACTAAAATTCCAAGCCAGAACAAGACACTTAAGAGCGTGGACTAATTTATTATTAAACAAAGTAAATTCCTATTTACTACAGAAAGAAACACATAAGAAAAACCCCAATTATTCCAACATAGTCCAAAACCTTCCCCAACTTTGTCCAAAGCCCTTCTCTAAGATTGTCCAAAAACCCTCAGTTTTTTAGTCCTGTTAACTTCATCACTTGTCCGATCCTTCAGAGTTCATTAACACATGCTCAAAGAGAAGACATCTCTCTTTGGTGTGTTCCAGCTCTTCCAAACAGGCAGTCAAAGGTATAATGCTGTCTTCTCCTTGTTATCCTCCAGGAGGCAGTAGGAAAAAAACTGCATAGTACAGGAACCAGCAAAACTCATTTTCTCCTCAGGCCTGGCTCACATGGTCTCTCCAGAAACACCGGAGTCAAACTCAGCAAGACAAACTCCAACACGGAGTTCAAATCTCCAACTTCTTCAGCTTTCCGCAGATACATTCAGCTTATGCTTGCTAAAGGTCATGAGTTTACCAGCCCAAGCCTAAGATCCTGCATCTCAGGCCCCTCAGCCCTCATACCCAGGCCTCCATCTTTCCTTCCAAAATTGTTGAATCCCCTTCTTTATACCATTCCTTCCCTCCAAGAGAACTCCTGGGGTGGGGGGGGGGAGGGATAGTCCTGTTAGGCAGGTATGCTAATTAAAAGTACTACCCAGCTCTCTGTAAAATTTGCAAGTCTATAGTCATATCAAATGTATATATCAGCTATATCAATGGCACCCTGTATCACACCTCATTCCCCTAACAGCCCAGTGCTAAGGTGAAGGAGGGGGATGAAGCCTCACCCACCCCAGTACCCCTCTGTGCTCCCAGCTGGTGTCTTCACACTAGAGCCCTGGACCTTCCCGTGCCTCCCAGTGCCCCCCAAAACAGGTGACCTCTAATTAGCAGGTGGGGTTTGGGATGACCCTGTGGGGTAGGAGTGGGGAAGGAAAGGAACAAAGGCAGAGAGTGAAGTAGCAAATTAAGTGCAAAGACATTTACTTTTCCCTTGAAACTTTTTTTGAAACTGTTCCTTACTTTTACAACCTCAATGGATATAATGGGCACATAGGCACATAGGTACAATCTGACCTCTTTCACTTAGGCTTTTATGTCTGTGTCTTTTCTTCCCCATCTCATAGCCCATTTGACTGCATGTATGCTTAAGATTTGGTCCTCAGGGTTGACTTCTTTGCTGGAAACAATGAAGTTATCATTTTTATAGTAGACTGTAATATAATCATGATATAAACAGGATAGTATTTCAGTATTTTTTGGTCCCCCCCCCCCCCCGTGGCCTATCAATATTGCTAAAAGTAAGAAGCACTTTCAGAGTCAGGCTTTTGCATTTGTGGTTCTCTCTTCTTGAGATGCCCACTGTGTCTCTCCATTCAGGTTACTGTCAACAGGCCACCTCAGACAGTCCTGGCTAGGACACTCTGTCTGCAACAGCACATCTGTGACCTTAATCTCTTTTCAGAACTTTTCTTCATAATTCCTGTTAGTTCCAGACCATTAGTACCATTCTTTCCACCAACAGCCTTTATTCCCCTTTGACTCTTTCTCTCTCTCCTTTCCCTCCCCCCTCAACTGCCCCTTGCCCCCATTCCCTCTTAACCTCAGAAAACTCACTACTTTCTTAGAACCCACCAGTGTTTATAAGGTTTTTGTTTTGTTGGCTCACCTGCTATGTAAACATCCAAGATTTATCTTGGTCATGCTGACTTGCTTTACTACAAATGAGTCCCTCAAATTCCTTCGGTTTTGTTGTAAAGGGCAATACTTTGTCTTTCTGTGTGAGCAGTTATGTGGAGAGACCACATCTTGATCCAGTCTTCTCTCAGTGGACACTAGGTAGCTGTCTTTGTTTAGGTGTAATTTGGTTATAAATATGTGGAGGAGGTGAACTGGGCATTTCACTCTTCTTCCTCATGTTCAGGGATGTGGGTACATGTCAGTACATTATTTCTTTTGTTGTGATAAAATATACATAACATTTGCCTCTAAAACCTTTAAACCATATGATTTTTTTTTTTTTTTTTGGAGACTAGGTCTCACTATTTTTGCCCCTGGAACCGCAGGCTCACGTTGCCTGGGGTACCACAGACTCAAGCAATCCCCAGCCTCAGCTTCCCAGGTAGCTGGGATTACAGGTGCGCACCACCACATCCAGCTATTTTTTGGGATTAGGCCTTGTGGTGTTGCCCCAAGCGGGACTCGAACCATGATCCCTAGCCCCAGCCGCTTCATAGGCTGAAGCTTACAGGCATGAGCCACCGTGCCCAGCTAAACCATATGATTTAATACCATTAACTACATGGACATAGTTGTACTTCTGCCTGCAGAGCCTTTTCATTTTCCCACAGAAACTGTCCCTTAAAAACTAACTCTCTGTCCCTCTCCCCTCACCCCTGGCAGTCACCTTCTATGTTCTATTTCTGAATTTGATTACTCTGGATACTCATACAAGTGGGATTTGTGTCTGTTAATTTATTTCACTTATTATAATGACTTAAGTTCCCTACAAGTTGTAGCATGTAACAGAATATCTTTCCTTGTATATATGTATATATTATATTGTGTGTCTATATAATGTATTGCTTTCTATTCATTCATCCTATGGACACCAGTTACTTCTAGATATTGACAGATTGTAAATAATGCTGCTGAGAACACGGGTGTACAGATACCTATTTGAACCACTATCAGTTCTTTTGGGTATATTTCCTGAAGTGGAATTGCTGTGTGGAAAACATAACTTTATGTTTAGCTTTTAAGAGGATTACCATGCTGCTTTATAATGCAGCTGTACCGATGTACTTTCTCCCTTAAATATCAAAAAAATATTGAAGTATATAGATCTACCAGTTTTGTTTATCCATTCCTCCATTGATGTACATTGGCGCTGTGCCTCTCTTTGGTTATTATGATCTGGGGTGTATCTCTAGGGGTAGAAATGTTGAAGCACATGGTAGTACTATTTTTGGAGAACTACCAAATTATGTTAAGCTGACAATGACTGATGGATAGTGTTGCAGAGACAAACTTGGGCAGAGGGAATCAGGGAAGCCTCACAAAGAAGGGTACCTTTGAAGTAAGCCCTAGGGAGTCGTAGGAGTTTGCCAGGGCATCCCAGAATATGCAGCAGACAGACAGAGTGGGAGAGGGTGTGGCCTGGCTGGGAATGGAGAGAATTTCAAGTGACTTCAGTGTGGGTTGCATGGTGCAAGTGACTGGAGAGGAGATCTGACATGGTGCAGACACATTGTCTCATCTGTTGAGATGAGGGGTCTGAGTGGGAACCTGTCACTTGAGGGGTGACCAGAGACCCCTTTGAGAACCTGAAACCCATTTAGTAAAAATGCAAACATGTGCTAGTAAGTGCAAGGATTCTGAAATTTGTTACAGTTACAGTCTTCCTGAAGGCCCCAATTGTTTCCCATTCTGTTTCCCTACTACATGAGGCAGCAAGGGAGCTGGGACAAAAAGGGGCCTGGTGTTTAGAATCAACTGATTCAGGTGTTGAATCCCAGCTAGGCACTTTACCCTCAGATTGTTGAACTGGAAATGGGGGAGTGGTCACCTATTCTTAGGAGCACCTGCAGTTCATGCACCCTATTTGCAGCTTTACTGTCCCTGGTTACATTTATTTGTGGTCGGCTATAGTCAGGAAGCCACATCTACCATTAGATGGTTTGAGAAAGAAGCCACATTCCCATAACTTTTATTACCGTATTTTGTATTTTGTTCTCACTCATCTATTTTTAGTTACTGCAGTTAATGTCTTACTGGGCCTCATCCACAAACTAGACCTCATCATTGGGATCTGTATGCAGGAAAAGCACAGTATATTTAGTGTTTGGAACTATCTACAGGTCAGGTGTGCCCTGGGGGTCTTGAAATGTATCCCCACATGTAAGTGGGGACCACTGCAATTCAATAAAATACCTACAGAGTGTTTGGCCCCTATGAGAGTTCAGTGTATACTGGGGTTTACTTGCCCTTTCTCCTACAGGAACTTTTTCCGTAGACTTAGCCCCATAAAATAACAACTGCCTCCACTGTGTACTTAGAACTAACAAGGTGTGAGTCTTCAGGGCAAGCTACAAAATCATTTACCCCTCCCCAAAGCCCCGGGGTATAGGTGTTCATATCTTCATAATATATATATATA
>PVHY01026514.1:0-17243 GCA_004024945.1 Uropsilus gracilis
TTGGGGGCATTTGGTTTGTTTCCAATTCTTTGCAACTGTAAACAGGGCTGCAACGAACATGCGTGTACATGTGTCCTTTTGAATTAATGTCTTCATGTCCTCTGGGTAGATTCCTAGTAGTGGGATTGCTGGGTCGAATGGTAAGTCCACATTCAATTGTTTGAGGGTCCTCCACACAGTCTTCCATAGTGGCTGGACCTGAAATATACAGATAGATCTTGTATCATATATACCTCATAATGACTTCCCATGACCATATTTAAAAGATGACTAGAATAACATGACTATAATTAACTTTAACTCTCAAAAATAAAAGTTAAATTTAAAATCAGAAATGAAATACATCTAAAGCCCCTCAACAGAATACTAGTCATGAAAACTGACAGCAACTAATAACGAAAACACTATAGACCCAATGTGGGATCACACCAGAAACGCAGGTCTGCTGTTGCAGCCAAAACATCACTGTAGTTCATTCCATCAACAAAACGAGCGCAGAGGTGATGATTTCAAGGGCTGAAGTAAAGAACTGGACACAGTTCAATCTCCAGCATCTTAAAAGAGACCTAGTGTGACCCACGACAGCCATACCAACATGGTAGCACATCCCCCCTGGGTAAAGGGGGAAGGCTTTTCCTGAGAGCTAGACCAAGACAAGGAGGTCTGGTCTGCACAGAGAGGGTCTCTGGAGCCTGGGGTGAGCAGGGATAGGTGCTACCTCTCTCCTGGGAGCTCTCTGTGTCTGGAGCTAAGACTGAAGCACCACGGGTCAGCTCAGCCCTCCACTGGGAACAGCACATCGCCTCAGCTTCCTGCATCCAGACCCAGGCAGCAGCTCTGCCTCTCAGCTCTTCCTGGTCAGGCTGGCCCGCCCTTGGCCTGAGGCTCAGACCAAACGTTGAGCACTGCTGCCCATGCCCACACCCTGGAGCCAGGGACCCATGATCTGCCAGCTCATCTGTCGTCTCCCAGTGGCAGAAATACAAACACCTGCTATGAGACCCGCTGAAACCGGCCCGTGGACTGGACAGTGGTCACCTGAGAATATGGAAGCAGGTGAACTTAAACAATAGGAGCACTGCTAGCACTTCCATCAGTGACCTGGCTCTGCTACCCAAGCTGAGCCCAGGAGGGAAGGAGAGTGACTCCAGGGCACCGAGAATGGGAGAGTCTCCTCTGACTCATCCTGACTTCATCTCACCTGTTACCTGCGGTGTCGCCTGTGGGTGATTTGATACCCTCCCCCAACCCAGCAGAGTCCCCATCCCTGCAGGCAGCCAGACAGCTTCATTTCTCTGGTTAGGTCCCGGAATACACACAAGCAGTTATCTCTGAACAGCATATGAAGACAGAGACAGGTGGGGAGACCAGCCCTCACTCCTCCCCGTGGAAGTCCTTCCAAGGGGACTCATACCCCTGCCAGCCAGGCCCAGAAATCATGCTCTAACCAAGACAGCTATTCTCAAGTCAAGAGCTACCACCCAGTGTGACAGTCATTTGTTAGGAAAGCTTGAGGCAGACTCCTAGACTCCAGATAGAACAATCCAAGCAGTGGGCCAGGGAGCCCTGGGACACAAACAGAGTTGACCCTATAGTTTCAGTTCTTTAGTCCCCAGGAGGCCTCAGGGTTGAGACAAAGGCTTCTGCCACCTCATAGCCTCTGGGTCCTGCTCCAGCTCACCCAACCTCCCTTGGGACCCAGAGAGTTGAGAAGACCTCTTCCCTAATCCCAGCCTAGCTGAGGACTCTGAGGTATCTAGACAGACTTGGAAGGCACAGGCAGGTACTTGGCTGGAATGTACCTGTTCTAGAGAGCTGACCACCAGGCCAGCCTCTTCAGAGTAGACCAGCAGATACACCATGTGATGATCTGATCCTGGGGGAGCATAGATATGGTCCATACATATCTGGTCCTCATAGGAGTCCCTTGGGGGTGACTTGTCATTTAGTGAGACCATGGGGAACCCACAAGAGGCTCATCCTCACTCTTACTTTTTGATTTTGACCTTGCAGAAAAGTACAACGTTGGCTATCACCTAAGTAACTTACATTTATATGATCCAGATAGAATTTTGTGCATGTATGAGTTTAGCAACTACAACATCCTCAGTAAGTATCCCCAAACCCAATACCTCTAAAACTAAATTTCCCACACCAAATGCCTTCCAGCCCTCAAATCCCTTGCTGAGCACTCTGTGTGTGTGTGCTGTGAGGATCAGGGCACACTCTGGGCACTCTGGAGAGTGCCTAGAGAATCCCAGATGAGTACTGACATGCCCAGTACCAATGTATATCCTGGCTTTATCTTACCAGGGTTGATTATGGAATGAAGAGAGAGGCTCCCTCAGAACAGCCTTCCCCTCCCCTTTCCTCAGGACTAATAACCTTGGGTGATGAGAATCTCATTCCAAATTAATGGGGGGGGGGGGGGGGGACCAGGTCACAGTTGGTCTCCGCCAGAATCTCTAATACCCTGAGGAGGAGGATATGAATGTCTTTCATTGTATTACCTTATGATGAAAATAATTTATTAGACATATGCAGGAAAATGATTTTAAGCTGTTGTAGTGAATTTTGATGGAAAACCCCTTCCAGACACCACACTTGGATTCCAGACACACACACACAGCTTGACTGGCTGGTGGTTGGCCCATCTCATGCTCCTTATTCAGGACTGTGAGCCACGCTGGAAAGCAAATCAACCACATGAATTTACTCACAAATTCCAAATACCTTCCACTCACAAAAGTATTTTCTCCTAACCACACATGGCTCTTAGTTTACAATACCAGCACTTAACTCAGAAGGTCACTGGTCCACAGTTCAGGGCTAGAAAGAGATTCCAGGCTCAGAAGCAGACGGTCCCACAGTTACAAGTCCTGCCATGTAGGGCCTCAGGAGCCCACCTCCTGATTTCCATACAACAATAGACACAAGAGCAGAGACAGGGAGCCCCTGCTCCTCCTCAGCTTTATCTCAGCGAAAGACACCCCATCCACCCAAAGGCACTGAACTAAGCCTGTATGTCACGTGTGACTCTGCTTTCATCCCCATGTCCAGGCCAGGGTGAATCATCCTGCCTTTGGCCCAGAACATCTGGATCTGGTCAGTTCTGCAACAGATTCACTGTATGTAGAATAAATCCCAGGCCCCTTTCAGGGCCTTGAGGCATTGCCCACCTCTCCCCACTCACTGTGCTCCTGACCAACTAATTATGCCTCTGGGCCTTGGCACATGCTCCCCTCACAAACCAGACTTTATCTGGAATACTCTCCTGATTTTCTCCTCCCCAAGTTTTGACTCATGGGTAACCTCCTTAGAGAGACTATATATTAACAGTAATTTTCAACAGTATTTAAAAAAGGAGAAAGACTGAATAATGAACTCGCAGCATCATCTAACTTCAGTAATCATTAACACAGAAAATCTCCTTTATTGATACCTTTATGGTCAATTGTTTTGAAATCAACTCCAGTTGCTTCCATCTTATGTATAAATATTTCAGTTTTGCTGAAGATAAGACATGTCCATCTAGGTAATATTTCTATTCTCCATTATATTATATTATATTATATTATATTATATTATATCATATCATATCATATCATATCATATCATATCATATATATTATATACCTTGTCTAGTGATAGTACAGTTCTTCTCCTCTCTGCTGTCTCGTTTGTACATTGTCTTTGCTCTCTCTCTCTCTCTCTCTCTCTCTCTCTCTCTCTTTCTATCTCTGTCTCCCTTTCTAGCCCACACATATGAGATCTGGAAAGCACAGTCTTGGGCTGCCTGTTACCATGCTAAACAGGATATTGCAGAGGCGGCACAAGCCAGTGCTAACAAGAGCAAGGAAGGAGGTCGTCTCTACCCCACCCCCTTAGCTGCACTTGCCAAGGGCAGGCAGAGCATGGGAGAGAGATGGATGGCATGGCCACTGACATCCTTCCCGTGTCATCTCTTTTAGCCGAGAGACCCCTTGCAATCAAGGGTGACACAGTAGCTTGCAGAGGACAAGTACTTTACACTGTTGGAGAGTAAGTGTCTCAGGCTGGGGGGGCAATGTTTGGCACTAGCAGTGTGCAAAGAGGGAGGGCGCCACTTCTGATGGGGCAGCAAGTGTGTGGCTCTGGCACAGCTCAGGGCATCTTTGTGGTCTGCTAGTGTTAGTGCTCCCCTGATGTGCTCAAAGATGCTCTATGACCCAGGCCCTGCTAAGCACAGGCTGGGAGAGATGATGAGACCAGGAAGGCATCACTCCCACCAGCCTTTCAGAGCTGAACCAGACAATGTAAATTCAGAAGAGGGAGGATGGTGACACCAACAGCCTCCTAGACCTTAGGTCACAAGGCACAGGGACATCTGACTCCTTCAAGGCTCCCCACTCTCTTGGGTTGACTTCATGGTACTGAGGGTTAATACAGCCTACCTCTCCCCGCCACCCCACACACACTCAGCCAGGATTTCTGAACTGAGTGCTCTCTAGTAACCCAAAAACCTGATACTCAAAGTCATTACGATGGGAGGAGCTGTGGGATGTGGTTTGAACAAAGTGTAAAACTGTCTATTTGCAATATTTGTCAACATATGCTCTTTCTGTGCTTTAGATATGTCACAACTGATCTCAGCATGGATAATGGCATCACCATCATTGACCTACCTATCATTTACTATGCAAATGATTGTGTGAGTCATAAAAAGAGGTTAAGGGCTTCCCCAGGGGGCTACCTAAAGCTCTGGACTGGAGGAAGAGACACCCTCGGGAGGTCAAAGGGGAAATAGCATCTCAGGACACCCAGAAAGTCAGAAGTGCAGCACCTCACAGTGGACTCAGTTCTTTCATCAGGAACTGTACCTACACTCAGACACAAGACATGCCCCAGGAGTGCGTGGGCAAGACCTGGGGTGGAAACATCTGTTAATATCTTGGAGAATGTCTGCTCTCTGTTAAACTTCACCTATGTGCCCTTCTAACCTATTAAAGATGTGCAGGCTGATGCACAGGAGATTAGATGGCCTTACCCACACTTGCTGAGACTACAAGCAATAGAGCCCATCCATGAGGGATGAATCTGGCTCTCCTGCTTTGTTCTAGCACTCCTAAACTCAGGGCTCCCCAGCAGCCCTTCCATCACCGATCTGCATATCTCTGCGTTCTTGTGTCCTGCACTGTCATCCAGAACTCCCTAGGGTCTGGTTGCTCCACAAGGATTTGGTTCCCTAGACAGTACTCCGGTGCAGAACCTCTGAGCAGGGCCAGCTGGGGGTGGTCAGTGTTCCCAACCCCTCAGTGGCTTCCTAAGCACCATCCATTCCTAGTCCTACACTGGTTGATCTAGGTCACTTAGAGGAAAGACAGTAAGCAGATGCAGGCGGATGTGGGATTCTAGGTAATGGGCAAGTAGGAAGACCCTCCAGATCACCCCAGCCTCTGAATGTGTTTCTTGCAGGACCCCATTGAAGAGCCTACACGGCCCACCACAAAGGTGACCACACGTACCACCAAAAAGGTGTCCACACATACCACCAGAAAGATGACCACACCTACTACCACAAAGGTGACCAAACTTACCACCACAAAGATGGCCACACCTACCACCAGAAAGATGACCACACCTACTACCACAAAGGTGACCACACGTACCACCAAAAAGGTGACCACACATACCACCAGAAAGATGACCACACCTACTACCACAAAGGTGACCACACCTACCACCACTAAGGTGACCACACGTACCACCACGAAGGTGACGAAACCTACCACCACAAAGATGACCACACTTATCACCACAAAGGTGACCACACCTACCACCACTAAGGTGACCACACGTACAACCACTAAGGTGACCACACGTACCACCACGAAGGTGACCAAACCTACCACCACAGTGGTGACCAGAATGCACTCTACAGTCACAAAGAAGATCACAGTTGTCACAAATCAGAAAACCACAGCGCCCATCCCTGTCACTGAGATGACTCCCCCTATGGTCCCTCTCTTCTACCCCGTGATCGGCCTTGCTGTGGTCACCATGCTCTTGTTAGCCTGCGTCTGCTGCTGGGTGAGGGTAAGTGCCCCTTTCTTTGACCCTGAAACACTGAAACTCCCCTGGGGCCCCCACAGTCTGTTCCAGAACCTTGATGTTCTGTAAACACAGGAGCAAATGGAGGCTCAGAGTCTGTCCTCCATTCCCAGGCAGAGACAACCTGCGGGTCTGTCTGCCTCATGTTTGTCCAGCATGTGGTTACGGGATGCTCTGGCCCCTGGATGTTGTACCTAGAACCCCCAAGCAGGGCTGTCTCAAGTCACTCAGCCTTCTGAGCACTCAGGTGGGCAGGAGGCTGGGAGAGTCTCTGATGTTGAGGGAAGAAGGGGGGGCACTGCTGGGGTGCAGCTGCCCAAAGCAGAATGGTGAGGACTCCCAACCTCTGGGTGGCTGGGCTTTAGGAACCAGCACAGGGTCCACACACCTCCAAGCCTGCTTTCCACCTCATCCCAGCATCCTTCTGATAGCAGGTGCAAAGAGAGGCACAAGCCTCAAGCTACAAACTAAAGGGAAAGTACCGGTGCTTTAAACCTGCCTGCTCAGTTCTTCCCACCCACATGGGCTGCAGTTTCAAAAGGAACACAGGTCCAAGGCCAACAAAACAGGATTTATTTACAAATGAAAAAGAGAAAAGCCATAAGAGTCACTGATTCCATGAGTGGCCCTCTGGTCTTACCCTAGTCCAGTCATTCCCAAGTTCTCAGCAAAGCTTGCCAAGTTTCAAAACACCTGGGGCCAAAGATCTCATCTTTTTTTTTTTATCTCCAAGTCTGAAGCAGGAGTTCCAAAACAAAAGTATATGTTTCAAAGATTACCTCATTTCTCTGTCTCTGAGAGGTAGAGCTTCCAGTCTTCTCCTTGCTTCCACCTTCTGAAGTATCCAGAGCCCCTCCAACTCCACCAGCCCATAGCAGCCACAGCTTGGGGCCCCTCCCGCTACCCCCCCCCCAAAAAAAAACCATAATCCAAGGCCAACAAACAAACCTCCAGGTCTGGATCTCCAGTCTGGGCCTCCCTATCTCTGGTCTGCAACAACAGCTAGGCTTCCTTTCCTTTGCAAACTTGCTGCAAATGCTTGCAAACTTCTCTACACCGAGGCCAGCTAACGGGAGCTTCTTCAGAGATTTTGAAGATCAACCACCCCAGTCACTGTTCAGTTCAAAAGTTCCCAGAACACTTTGAAGATGCACCCAGTATTTCAAACAAAGAAGTTTATCTCCAGGATCCTGTCTTTTTGCCCCTCCAAACTGGCAAGCATTTCACAAAGTCCAGTCTTTCAGCAGACACAAATTCCAAGTTTCAAGTTTTCCAAGTTCCCCATGTCTTCAACATTTCAAGTTTTCCAAGTTCCAAGCTTCCAAATTAAAGCTTTCCAAATAAAAGCACCCTGGCGTGATGGCCAAACGAAAACAAGCTTGTTGGTCAGCAGGTATCACTGGGGTCAGCAGGTATCACAGCCCAGCCCCTCCTGCCCATGCTGCCACTTTCTCTGGGACTCCTTGGTCTTCCCTTGGCTGAGGTGCTTGGGAGCCATGCTCCCTACACAGTACTCAGGAATTCCTGTTCTCCCTCCATCACTCTCTCCCCCAGTTCCTTCCCTTCACACTGGGCCAGAATCCTCCCTTGGAGGGAACTGCAAATCCCAGAACATGTCCCGGAATAGGTAGCCACTCAAGCAGGCAAGCCCCCCTAGTTACATTTCCTAATGCCATGATGTGTGGCCCACGCTGAGCCACAGGGTCGAAATGAAGCCGCTGCCAGGCTGTGCATGGCTCCTGCACATGGGTCTGGGCTGCTGTTGGTACCTAGGCGGGTATGAGGTAGAGACAAAATGGCACCTACCTTGGGGGACAGTGCCCTGAGGAAGCAGAGCAAAGTGAGGACACAGAGGGCCCAGGGAGGAAGGAGGCCAGCTCAGGCAGTGCTGGCTGGGATGTAAGGACACAGGCTGATGCAGAGGGAGAGCAAGAGGGAGAGGGAGAGGGTGCAAAGACAGAGCTAGCAGCACAGATGCGAGCTGGTCCTTAAAGGTGCCCCCTCCATTACCTGAGGATCCCAGGGCTCAGGAACATGCAGCCTGCTGGCCACAGACTTGAGGAATGGATACCCAGTTGATACCCCAAATCATGCTCTGACTCACTCCTGCTGACCGGAGCCCCTCCTGCCTGCATGGACCCTGCACAGAGCCCTGCACAGTCCTTTCATCCAGGGTTTGTCTCTTTCACTTTCCAGAACAAGGAGCTGGTGAGTTGTGTTCTTGACCATGATGTTACAGGCTTCCTGCTACACAGGTGTTGCAGGCACGCGCTACTCAGACCTTCACAAAGAGGCCTCCTGCACTGTGGAATATTTCCTCTCCAACACAGCCATCTCCACCCACCTAGGCAGAGAGTTAGCAGAATGCAGGGGCACAGAGCACCAGGGAGACTAAATAGGATGTTCAGCCTCCAACTGGTCACATAAAACACCTATCTCAGGACATTTATTACGTAAAAACAACTCTAGGTGAGCTGTTTTAGGATGACTATCACCCATAATGAAATGAAAGGGACTTCTTGGTCAATACTCTAAGACTCTTTTGTGGATGGCCCTTAACACAATCCTCCAATGTCTGGGCCTTCCCCTGGACTAGGTGAGCATTTGGAACACAATCCTCCAATGTCTGGTTCCTGTAAGTTGTGAGGCCTGTTGGGTAGTATTTGAGATCTTCCCTGTCTCCTGGCTTGCCAGGCTATTAAAGGAATCATCCTTTGGGTAACAGGGCTGATGAGGATGAGGGGGTGTCTGAGCAGCCAGGAGCTGTGAGGGAGGCCCACCCAGGTATCCCAGAGACCAAGGGGGGTCCGCTGAGCACCAGGTTGTGCATCAACCAGGACCACAGACTCTATACACCCAGGCTGCTGTGTCCCAGTGTGGGACCACATGAGAAACAGGCCCCCCACTCAGGGGCTGTCTATGTGCTGTGCAGTGTGGTCAGGGAGGCAGGATCTGCCGTGTCAGGAGAATCAGGCTCTGCTGAAGCTGCTCCCCAATGTCTACCTTTACATTGCACAGCCCCAAGACCAGACTTCTGCCCGCAGCAGCCCTAGGGAGCCCAGGGGCTAGAGAGAATTTGTTGTCCTTTACTGAAAGAACCACATTTGCAAACAAAGTAGAGTCCACACTGTTGCCCAGGGAGGGTGTTGCTTATAGTGCAGGGAGTTGCTCTCCCCTAGGCCCTTTCATCCTCCCTCAAGCCTCGGCCCAAAGGCCAGAATGTGACAGGTGCTGAAATAACATGTGATGTTCCCAGGATCTGCACCCGGGTACTGCTAGACAAGCAAGCAGACAGCGCTTTCTCTTCCTAGGGTCCAGAGAATACCTGCCAAGAGGTGTTTGCCCCTTGTTGTTGCCAAGAAAATAATATTGCAAGCATAGAGGTGAGTGCTCCCCTGTGGAAGGACTGTGATCCCAGGCAGGGTCAACAGAAGGATCAGGCCATACAGCGGGTGCCAGAGGCCCTACTGGACTTTAAAAATCTGGTTTGGAGAAATGGATATGTCGTTAGTGTTCCAAGGAGCCCACACAGTAGGCGAGTGTGTGCTGTCTCCACCAAACCCTTGTGGGTCCCGGACCAGGCCAGCCTGGGGAGGACAGGCTAGGTTCCTGACATTGTTGGTTGGCTCACAAGACCAGCCTCTGGTTCTCACACAGGCAGCATCGCCCCAGCTGTGTGTGTCTGTGACGTCAGGTATAGAGGGAAACACAGAATCGGTCACATACAGAAGTGCACAGACCCAAAAAAAGGGAAGAAAGCAATTTCAAATCAGTTTCTTCCACCATTAAATGGGAATTCTGAGAACTACTGCCCTGCAGAAAGAGGATCAGCAGAGTGAGGGAATGAGCCTAGGGCCTTGACCTTGTACCCTCACAGCTGGGGACCAGAGGCTCATGGGATAGGGGCCTGAAGGGAATGTCCTTCCCTAGGAAGTGCTGGGGTCTGTGCTTGAGAGACAACACAACCTGGGGCCTAGATGCCTACTATTGAGGAAGTTAGAAACCCACTGTTAAGGAATCTTTTTTTTTTTAACCTACATTTGATTTTATTTGATTTTGCATTTTCTTCTTAACTGGATGATATTGGTTTTCCACATGGTTGAGGTTGAGGATTATAGGTTCACATCTCTTCAGATGTATGTTATCACATCACACTTACCACTCAAGCACCCTCAGCCCTCCACTGTTGTGCACTTACACACCTCCTTTCCTTGCTCCCCAACTTTCACCCTCTCCCTATGGCAGTCTCAGCTGAACATTCAGATTTCTTGTGCCTGATTTGTTATGCTTTTGTCTCTTACTGTGTTTAGCTTCTTTACGTTCACTTAAGTTCAACCATCAGTAATTAGCACTTTACCTCTGACTTACAGTGCTTGGCGTATTCCCCTCTAGTTCCAGGCATGCTCTCACAAATGATAAGAATGCATCTTTTCTTACAGTCGTGTGTTTGTGTGTGTGTGTGCATCACATGTTCACACTATCATCTGCACACAGGCACTTAGGTTGCTTAGGTGACTTGGCCATTACTCATAGTGCTGTTATGAACATGGGCGTGCAGATTTCTCTTCAAATTGTGTCCGTACATTCTTCCAGCAGATACCAAGGAGCAGATTTGCTGGATCCTCTGATAGTATTAGTTTTATGGTTTTGAGAAACCTCTATGCTGTTCCCTACAAGGTCTGTACCACTTGCATTCCCCGCAAAACCATGGGGCTTCCTTTTTTTCCCTACATGCTGGTTGGCACTTGCTGTTTCTGGTATATTTAGGAGATGAACAAAATGAAACATGGCATGAGTAATATTGTTGCAGGACAATAATGATGAGGAAATGTTAAATGTAAGAAAAATATTCAAAGTAAGAAAACTTATGTAGGAAAGAAATTTATTTAACAAAAAAATAAAAGAAATAAAAGTTAGATAAAATGTGCACCATCCTTATGGGGGATACTTGTGTCAGTGATTGGCACTACCCAATGATTACTGAAGCTGAACATTTCTCTATGCTATTGGCTTCGTGCACCTAGTTTGGAAGTGTTTACTTGACTTTCCACCCATTATTTGTATCTGTTCACATTAATTTTTTGTTCACATTAATTGGCATAAATTCTTTGTTGAATTTGAGCATTAGTCTCTTGTTGGATGTATAATATATATGCATTTTCTCCCTTTCAATGGAGTATCTCTTTCATTTTAATCATAGTTTGTTCACTGTGAAAAAACTCTGAAATTTGGTTTGTTTATTTTTGTTGGTTTTTTTTTTTAACCTTGGTTGGATTTGAGTCCTCAAGACAATATCATGGAGTGTTCTGTCTGTTTCCTTCTCCATACTGTGTGGTTTCAGTTCCTACAACAAGCTGTTTCATCTATTTTGAATGTATGCTTGTGCATGGAGTAAGAGAGTCATTCTTTTGTTCTGGATGTTCAGTTTTCCCAAAACCATTTGTTCAGGGATCTTGCTTTCTCCATTGTGAACTCTCTTATAAACGTCCATGTACACAGGAGCTAATTTCTGGACACTGAGTTGTATTTCACTGATTTCTGTGTACTTTATACTCCAGTACCATGCAGCACAGAGACACCCAGTCACACTTCCAGAGAAGGAGGACACTTTGGAGTGGGGGGATTTGTGTCTCAGGCACAGGACTTCTGAAACCAGCACAACTGATCTGCAGACCCCAGACAGTGCTGACCCCAGACAGTGCTGCACCCCCTTGGACAGCTTCTGTTCTGTGCCTTGCTTCCTCCACTCTCCTTGTTGTATTTTGTCTGCAGCAGTTACCTAAGCAGGCCCTCCCCATCTTCTTCCTGCTCCTGCTCACACCCATCAAACCCACTTCATGCTTCCCTTGATCACCACACATCTCCTGAAGCATCTGCACTGTTCCTCAAGGGGTATCCCTCATTTCTCCTGCAGCAAATACAAAGTGTTCCACTCCCAACTAATCCCTCACTTCCAGTTAAAACCCTTAACCACCAACAAACTCACCCTGCCCAACCTCAAATCTGCAAACTCAGGGAGTTTGCAGGGACAGAGCTCAGGGTACCTTGGAAACTGGAGGGGACACCACCTTCCGTCAGCAGTAGCCAGGCTCAGAGATATTCACACGTCTGCATTTCAGGGCAAATTGGACTGCATGTGTAACCATGTTCAGTGCTGCAGCCATGGTGACTGGTGACATGTGATGTGGTGTCACCCACAGACAAGGTAAGCAGGCACTAGGGTCATCTCTGTGGGTCTTTGTCTTTTGCCCCTGACAGTTATCCTATGGGGCCATGTGGACAGAGAACCCCCCAACATCTGCCAAGAGCATCCCGAGACATGGGGCCCTGGTGTTCAAGCTGCTGCCAGTGTTGTTCAGTGCTGGTTGCTGGTGTTGCCCTTGGTTGGCATCTTAAGAAGGACATGTTGGGGGAATTCACAACCAGAGCACTGCTTAGCACTTTGGACTCAAGTGCAAACAGTTGGTGAGGAAGGCAGAGGGTGAGGAACCAGAACTTCCTGTCAGTCTCCACAGACCACATCCCTGGGGGTACCCTGGCTCTCCACCCTCTGCTCAGACTCTACCTGATGAGTAGAGGCTTGTTGGCTACACCCACTAAACTGTTTGGCCCACAGTGACTCCCTGGCGAGTCCTGGAAGTACAGACACTGACAAGCAGGATGCATGCAAAGTAAGATCCAGATGACCCAGGTGGACAGTGTGGACTCCTGGAAGGGATCTCAGGCAGCCAGTGCACCATGAACCAGCCATACCCCACCTCCTCTCAACCTCCAGTGCCCTTCACCAGCACCCAGTACTGGTTTGAGTGCAGCCATTTGAGCAGCTGCACATCATCCCCCATCTCCACCTGAGTGGACTGAATGTGGGTCATCTCCACTGTAGGAAGAGAAGAGAGAGGAGCTCACTGGGAAACCACTGGAAATGGGACCAGAAGCTGGTGGTTTCTTGCCTCAAAGGACCCAAAAGGTGGACCATAACAATGGTTGATGCCCTTCCTCTCCCTCAGTGCTCACAAGCCTGGGTGCCTCCTTGGAAACTCTGTTCAGAGATTAGGGATCTTCCCAACATCCCCCCAGGCACCCTAAAGGTCTGACACTGAACTGTCACTGGATGTTGATCGTATCTGCATCCACTGGCCTGGGAGCATGGGAAGCAAGGACAAGTTCTGACTAAATGAAGGCCTGCCTTGAAGGCTTCCCAGGTGTGTGCTGAAGTGATGTGTCTTCCCCACAGACCAGGAAGGTCTCAGTCCATGGGGTGCAGCCTGCTGACCCACAGAACTGGTGGTGAGTGAGGATGGACAATAGACTGGAATCAGATAGAAAGGCCCAACTGATTATTTCTCCTGCCACTTTACTTGGATTTGGAAGTGCTGGGTGATATTCTAGATTTGTCTCCTGCCATTCTTGAGACCAAAATCAAGCCAAATGCATGGTGCATGTCTAGGGATACCCTGATAGGCACCTTAACCTAGCTCTCCCAGCAGCCCATCTTTCTGGAATGGAAAGCCTTTCCACTTGTTCCTCTGGGCTATGGGTTCATGGAACAATGTTATTCATTCTGCTACATGTTGTCCCAATATTGGGGGTAGGTTAGTAAACCATCCTCTGGATCACTCTGGGAAAGCTTTCTACAACTGGGCTCCCTGGGTAGCATCTGTGCTGAATTACCTGATCTCTCTTATAGTCACTTAGGCCCACAGCATAAATAGTCCTTCCCAGTGCTCAAGTCTTCTGAGCCTAAGAAAATGAAAGTGTTAAGCACAAATCACTATATGTGGCATAATATGGTGGTAAAGGTAGACTGGGTTCACCTGGAACTGTGTTCAGTCAGAAAGATAATCATGGAGAGAAACGTCTTTCCTGCAGGAAAGCAGGGAGCACCCTGGTCAGTAAAGGTCTCCAGAGTCACCTACTACAGGTGACAGGTCCAAGGCACTGCTCCCCAGCTTCTTCCTCCTGGGAGAGGCTTCTGGACCTCAGTTCTTGCCATCCAGAGTGCCCAGAGGATTATACAGTGGACCCCTGGAGGGAGATGTTGCCTTAGAGGACCCATTTTACAGAGGAGGAGACTAGTCGTGGCTCAGGATTGTCTCTCTAGATTCTCTCTGCTGCCAGCTGGTGGACTCTTTGCCCTGAGCAGTGAGGCCCACTGTTTCACTGACAAGGGCAAGCCTATTTCATGAGCAATGGGGGGAACAGACACAGTCAACTGAACAAGAGACCCACATACACAGAGGAGGTGGGGGTACTGCTGCTGGCAGCTGCCTGACCAGTGCTTCCAAAACTGAGGTCAGAGGTGCTTGGGAGTGGACCCTGGGTCCACCTGAAAGCCTTTTCCCACCAGTCCCCCACCTCCATTTTTCCATCTTCCCTGCCCATAGCTTCCACCCTGCAGTCTCAACAAAGGTGGTGCTGGGCTGACATAGCTGTGTCCACTGGGTGACACACAGGTTCAGGAGGCTATCAGCCAGAGAGAAGATGATGAAGAGGAAAGAGTGTGGTTGGCAGAGTGTGTGAGTCCTATTCCTGTCAGGACAGGAGGGCACCCTGGTCCCCATGGCTGTGACCTGGATGAGTCCCACTCCCCACAGCCTGGTCTTCTGTCACCCAGGGGTGGGTCACACTGGCTTTAGCCAAATTCTAGCCTTTGGGAAAAGCCCAAAATGTGTTTGAAAGGTGAATCTAATCCTGTCTCCATCTCAAATTTTATGGCAAGAGAAGTGTTTGAATATCTCACCTTCCACAGTCCCTGCTTTCTGTTCTCATTTTTGGTTACCACTTTTGAATGTGTTAGAGAAGGAGGATGCTTTGAAGTTCACCAACTAGAAGTGCAACTTGTCTTTTCAAATGCCCCAAACTGCCCCTGAGCCCAGAAAAATCTGAGAAGATTCACTTCATTTTCCTAAGCAATGGGAAATCTTCCCTATTTGCCACCATGTTCTCAACAGAAGTGTTTTAGCTCCAGGTCCTGCTACTCTGCCCAGCACACAGCCTCTGGAGACCACCCCATTTTCAGTAATTCCACCCATGGGAACCTGATGAGGAATCCATGAGTACTACATGGTGGGGTCCCCCAAGTGAATAGCACCCAATTGTTCCTGATGCATGCCGATAGTCAATTACACTACTGTCTACCCTCACCCCCTTATCCTTGAGTGCTACAATGATGTCTTTCAGTTGAATTTCTGTCAGACAACTATAGGTGAAAATATGTCAGGTTTGGGTTTTTCATGTGTATTGGTTGAAGTAGATGAAGAGCGATGACCGTAATTTTCAACATGCTTGAAAAAAAGCACTTGCTGGTATGATTTATATAAATGTATATGGTGAGTATTTACAGGGATACCCCAAGTCACAGGACTTTTCATTGAAAGTATTGATAGGTGGAGTTGCTGTAGTTTTTTGACCCCTTTTCCACTCCTCTGACCTGTCACAGCCTGGGCCATACTCACACCCAGCACAGAAGAGGTGGGAGAGCTTGTCTCCCCTCCAACCCTCCCCCCCCTTGACCTTTTTGCTTTTTACCAGCACTTCTGTTTCAAAGAAGGTTTTTCCTGACACAAAATGTCAGGTGTTAGACAATTCAAAGAACTAAGCCAACTTAAATATGGGGGTTCTAGCAGAGGGACTGAAATTCCTGTGGAGAGAGGAAGAGCTCCACACTCTCAATCTGACCCCATTCAGAGACTCATTCCCTGAGCAAGCACAGTTGCTTAGCAAGAGCAGTCTCTCCAGGCTCACTTCCTGACACCCTTCGGGAATCTGATGCCTGAGATTTTAGTCAATGTTCAGTTTGGGGGAGGGGGTGAAATCAGGTGTGGAAAGGGGCTCAAAAGATTAAGATGATGGTCCATGGGTGATAAGGTGGTGGGAGAATCCTGGGGTAGATGACGATGTGAAAAAAAATCATACCCACAAAATATGAAAAAAAAATAAATTAATAATTTAAAAAAATGTTCAGTTTGGTTTGGTTTATGTCACAAATCAGTCAATTGTTCCAGGAGATGGCGCTGAGAACTTACATTTGTTCACTGGCCCAATTTAAAATTCCATGTTAAAACATCAATGTTAACAGTGTCATGGAACATTGTTACTGAGATTTCTGTTTCACCCTTTAGGTGATAGCATGCCCATCACTGACCACTTTCTGCCATCACACAGTCAACGATGACAAGTATTTTTCCTTTTTCTAGACCCTGGAGGTGCTCCTTTAAAACCAGGGACATGACAGAGCAGATGGAGAGTGGGAGGGAGAGAGGATACTGCACTACACTAAGCCCTCAGCTCACTCTGCCAACTCACAGCTTCCCACCAAATGTGCAAGCTCTTGTAATGAACAGCAGACCCACAGGTGAGGCAGCCAAGTTTGTGCTAGAGGACTAGTTCTACCTCTCCCTGTGCCAGTGCCCAGCTGCCCAAGCATATGGGTCTACTTATAGGTGGCAGGGTGCCATGGATGAGACCTGCCACATACCTGTCTTTCTCCCCATAATCATCATCTCCCCCTTATTTCCTGCAATCTTGACAGCACCTGACTGGCACTGCCCCTTAGCTTAAGGTATTGTCCCAGGGACACTTAACAACCATAGGATAGCCCATCCAAAACTGTGAGCGCTTGATCTCTGACATTTTGACAGTTTAGAAGAAGCTAATCAACTACAATGGAGAAAGAAAAAACTCTTCAACAGTGTTGGGAAAACTAGACCGTCACACAGAAAAGAATGAAATGAGACCACGATCTAATGTGTTTACACACAAAAAAAGATTAGTTTGAAATTGGGTAAAGTGGGGAGCAAAAGCCCTCCAACTTACAAGCACCCACACGTAGCAGCTGCCACTCAAAATGCAGTTTAACAAGGGATTTTATTTTTTTTTAATTTATTTATCTATATTTCACATCATTTCAATCCCTGGGGGTCACCCACCACCTTCCCCTCCCACCCACTCCAGTTGGTCCCCATTCTCCTCTTGTGCAGTTTCATTTGGTTGACCATATATTAGTGAAACCATTTGGTTTCTGTCCCTTTCCATCTGGCTCGTTTCTGCTAGAATGATTTCTTCTAGGTACATCCAGGTTTCCATAAATTCATCAAATTTGTCGTTTTTAATTGATGAGTAATATTCCATTGTGTATATGTACCACATTTTTT